>PVIJ01006063.1:0-96277 GCA_004024925.1 Scalopus aquaticus
CCGCCCTCCTCCTCCCTTTTGGAGCCGGCGTCTTTGTTGGCCTGGACAACAGACGTTTATTGAGTGCCCACTTATACATTATCACCATTGTCATGTGGCCATTGCTTGTGCCGGAGCACATCTGAATCATCACCCAGAAACTACTATTTATATCTCTTATATGACATAGGTTTGTGTACACACACACACACACACACACCAATCATCTTTATTTCTGACTTGGTACAATTGCTAAGGTTTGAGCAGGTACTTGGGAAACAGCAGACAATGCCTCCCGCGCGGCTGGGCAGCAGGGAGAGGTACCATTGGAGCTGGAGCTTGAAAATTGCGTAGAAGGTGCGAATCGATTGAGACATTTCGGCTGAGGGAACAGTATATGCGAGGCTTTGCTCCCGAAAGTATCAGGAATATCCTGGGGACTAGCTGGCTGTTGTGTTAGGTCTCTCTCTCTCTAATCTACATCTATGTAGTGTGTGCATTCTCCGTGGACATAGAATGTATGTATGGACACATACGTACATATGCATCGTATGTACTTGTGTGTGTGTGTACCCACATGTGCACTGGCACACAGTGCCAAGATGTGTGGTCCCATGACGAGCTTGTGGAGGCTTCCAGCATTCGACTGGCATCATAATTGAGCATCTGCTTGCCTGGGCATTGTTAGGTGAAGTCCCCGCAGCTCCCTTTGCTCTTGTGAAGTGACTTAGTCGGGGAATAGAAATTGCACTAAGGCTCCGAGTGTATGTTCCTTAGATACGCTCTCCAGCGAGAAGCTTAAGTTGGGGGGTTTTGACCCCATGCCCTTTGTCCTGGAGGCAGTGTGTCCTGCACCTGCTCCCTAAGGGGCAAGGAGGCTGTGTGCCCCTCTGCCACGTCTCTGGGACCCCTGCGTCCCCAGCGCTATTGCTTCTCGGCAAAGCTGTCTGGAGCTTGACCCTTTGGGTGCTTCCTCCCTCCCTCCGCCACCCTCTTGTCCTTCCTTCACTCGCGTTCCTTGCTCATGTGGGGCAGAGGGAGACGAGGCCAGCCCAGAGTCACAGCCGTTTCTCTCTCTTCTTCCACGTGTTTCCTCAGAGGTGGTCGGGTCTGGTCTTAAAACTCCCTGGAATTCATTTCTCTTCACAGACCCAGTCCACATCGTTGGTTCCCTGGCCTCTCCTGAATTTTACCATAAAAATACAATTTATCAGGTACACAGTCCCCCTGACGAGGATGCCAGGGTCTCTCTGTTCCTTTCTTGTGGCTTCTCTTCAGATCCCGGGAACCCAAGGGCCAAGGACAGAGTAAAGCTCCAGAGTGACCCCCGAGGAGCTCTGGCACTCTTCCCGGCAGCACCCGCTGTCCCCCGTGTCCCCTGGGCTGCAGCAGGACCCCGTCTTCCTGACTGAGAGGGACTGGGGTCCAACTGTCAACCTGGTTGGGTCTGTGTAAAATTCTCCCCCTCCGCCATCTCTTATACCCCCCATCCCTTTCTCCCTCCTCTCTCTTCCCTCAGAGCTCTCATGGTGTTTATTAAAGTCCACTAGTTTTCTTCAGTAGTTTACTTTATCAAATTGTCTGGTATGTATATACATATATATAGGTTTGTTTGTTTTTTGTCAATCTGACTTGCTTTTCTACACACAAGTCCCTCTAACTGGCTCTAAATTGCTGGAAATGGCTGGGTTTCTTCTTCCCTTTCAGCTGAAGAGCATGCCAGAGGGGTCTGTACTACCTAGTCTCAATCCAACCACCTGTTGATGGGCGTTTTGGCAGCTCTCGCAGCCTTGCGATCGTGCGTGGTGTTGCTGGGGCTACTCCTGTGATGTTGTTCTCAACTTTTGGATTTCCCGCCACTTTACACAAACATGTCATTTTGGGAGTATTTTTGGCCTTAGGATTTTACTTGATGTTCTGCCTCAGTGGCCCAATCTCACCCATGCAGCACTGTGAGGCAGTCACCATTCATTTTACAGATGAAGAAACTCAGGGTCAAGCCATGCTCCCAGTTACCCAGGGGGCTGGGATTTTGACCCACCTTGTCCAACTTTCAAACTAATCTCTTTTAGTTTCTTTGTTCCCTCTAATCTCAAAATGGCATTTTTTTAAAGATTTATTTATTTATGCATACAAGCTGGGGTACAGGCCAGAGACATGGGGCTGCGAGAGGACTCATCAGCGACAGAGTGGGGAGCAGAACAGGCAGATTGACAGAGAAACACTGCTGAGGGGAGCAGCGGGGAGGCAGGAGAGGTCTGCTGCGCCATGTGGGAATCTCCCCGGCTGGGCGTTGAACTCATGTCGCTGCTGCCGACAGCTCCACAGCGCAGTGCTTAACCGCTGCGCCACTGAGGAGGCCCTCAAAATGGCATTTCTGAGTATCAACCTCAGTCATGATCTCAAGAAATACTAAATATTTCAGTCTAGAACAATATTCCATACACTTACCCTCCCTCCCAAACCCCCACAAAACAAAATCACACCCCTCCACACCCCAAGTACTGAAAATTCTGAGATGAAAAAGTCATCTCATGTAGCCTGCCAGGGATGTTCTAACTTTGCATCCTATAGCTTCTCCCCATTATCTCCCCTCCACCCTCTCCCCCTCACCAACCCTTCACCAACAATATATTTTCCTGTCAAAACATACTTGGTTACATGCCGTGCAACCAAAATTGCTGCTATTAGCTTAATTGAGACAGGGTGATTATAAATAAATTACATGCAGTGCTACTGAAATTGCTGCTATTAGTCTAAATTGAGACAGGGTGATTAGTCATCACCAACTGTAGCTTCATTCAGCGGGTTGCCCACATGGCGGCTGGAGGGGTCCTGCGGTCACCTGGCAGCCCCAAAGATGCAAGAGCCAACTCCTGGGAGACCGGATGTCAAGGTCACTGCTCTCCTTCAAGGGCAATCGCGAAAGCAAAAGTCTGTGGCACATGGTTAGTAGGGCTCCCTCCAGAGGGGTGATGAGCTTCTTAGAGACTGAGCGGAAAAGGACATGGCTAGAAACCTTCCCTTATGAAAAATCTGTGTAACAGATTGTGTGTGTGTGTGTGTGTGTGTGTGTGTGTGTGTGTGTGTGTGTTGATGTATCTAACATGTTAATCTTCAGCCACTTCCGCATAGTGATCTGAGATGAGTTTTTAATATTGTTTCATTTTTTTCTAATTATAAAAGAAATCCAGAGTTGCTGTAGAAATTTTCAAAAACCTAAATAGTATAGAAGTTTTTCATTTTCATAGCATCTGTTAGACTTTGGCAGATTTCTTCCATCATTTTATTTAGATATTTAGATATTGCCTCTGGCATACAGAATAACTATCAACTAGGCAATTTTAGAGTAACCTTTTCTTTTTTACTACTGCAGAAATCTTTAAATTATCTAGACAAAGTACTTAAAGATAAAAGAGAAAGAGCCAAATGGGGAGGAGAAAGTGTGATTGGATTTCATTCCTGGAGGCGGCACATGAAATCCAAATCCAACGGTTTAGGGTCTTCTTTTATCTCCTTGCTTTTCTGCTGCAACCTTCAAACCTCAACTGACCAGTCTCAATAGAACCAGAAAACCCCAATGAATGTGCTGGTACTATAGATAAGGTTCTTGGGCTTCCCTGTCCTCATATTTATAACAGAGTATAGAGATAGATGTTCTCCAAGATACCTGACAAGTGTGAAAATCTACATTTAGGGTTTGAAGAAAGCCATTTACTACTGGCTGTTAAATAAGACCAGTGGGTGAAGATGTCTATAATAATTGAGCCTTCATGATTAGCACACATACAATTTATATATTGAATTTCTATTTATATATTATAATTTATATTTTGAACCCTAATTATAGAAATGTGTTCATTTATTTCAGCAGTTTCCTAGAAAGGTGTTATTTTGAAATCAGATCCCACCATCCAATTTTCTTTCCACATCATCCCAAAGCAACTTATCTTCACCCACCCCGAGAAGTGCATTCAGTGGCAGTTTTAAGTTTTCAGATTTCTAAGATTTCCTTAATGATTCAAAACCATCCAGTGGCCTAGGGAAAACAATAGAGAATACTTTGTAAAAACCGTGTCATAGGATCTTTCGGAATTGAATAATCATTAAAGCTATCATGAACCTAGGGTTGGAGTAAAAAATGTACGGTCATATTTCATTTGGATTTCTCTACCTCTCAAAATATATCCTAGGAAACAAACTAGAAAATTCCTTCCTTTTCTCTGTTCTTTCCTTGATGCCTCTTGCCCCCTTTTCCATCCTCCTTGCCGTCCTTCCCTCTTTTAATAGGTCTCTGTAGATCAACAACCCCACACTCTATACTACATATTCTCAAATGAAGTTACATTATTGCATTGACTTCTGGTACTTTGGAATTCTTGGTAGTCCCTGATTAAGGAGAGAAAAAGAACATAATCAACCAACCAATCAAACAAGATGAAATATCTGAAAATCATGGAATATTTGTCCTTGTAAAATCTCTTTCTTCTACCCTATGACATGTTAAAGGGTTCATTAACATCTTGTTGGGAGGGATGGTGTAAACTAATGTGGTGGATGGCATGGCTTATTGGGAAATGGCACCAATTACTAAAATCCAGATTACAGAGATTTTTTTTTGGAAAATACCCTTTTTGATGTATAAAGTGCCAATCTTACTGACCTATAATTGAAATCTAATATTGTTTAAGTTTAAGGTGTACAACACGATGATTTGATACATGTATATATTAAAAATGATTACCATATTAAGGTTAGTTAGCACATCCTTCACCTCACATATTGGCATGTTTTTGGTCTGTATATGGTGAGAGCATTTAAGATTTATTCTCTTAACAGGTATATAATACTGTTAACTATAGTCAGGACACTACACATTAGGTCCCTAGGACTTATTTATGTTATAACTGGAAGTTTGTCCCCTTTGACCAGCATCTCCCCTTTTCTTCCCCAGTCCCTGCTTTAGCCTGGTAGCCACCTTTATACTCTGTTTCTATGGATTTGGCCTTTAAGATTCTATATTAAGTGAGATCACTGATATTTGTCTTTTTTTTTTTCACTAGGTCCATCTATGTTGTCAGAAGACTTTGCTTCTTTTTTAATGGCTGGATAATATTTTATTGTATATTTCAATGTACACATTTTCTTTATTCATTCATCAGTGAACACCTTAAGTTGTGTCTTGGTTACTGTGAATAATGCTGCAACTCACATGAGGGTATATGTATCTCTTCAATATAGTGATTTCATTTTCTTTGGATATATACCCAGAAATGAAATGGCCGGTTCAAATGGAAGTTCTATTTTTGATGTTTTAGGAATCTCTGTACTCTTTTCCATAGTAGATGTACTGGTCTCTGATTCCCAATTTATGTTCCCAACAACGGTGCAAAAGAATTCACTTTCTTCACATTCTTGACTATACTTATCTTTTGTCTGTTTGATAATAATGATTCTAACAGATGTAGGGTGATGTTTTCTATTTCTTTGTCATTTTGGTTTGCGGTACCCTGATGATTAGTGATGTTGAGCATCTTTTCATGTACCTTCTGATCATCTGTAAGTCTTCTCTTCAGAATTGCCTATTTCGGTCATGCATCTCTTTTTAAATGAGATGATTTGGTTTTTGGGTTTTGAGTTATATGAGCTTCTGGTATATTTTGAATATTAACCCCAGATCACATATGTCATTGGCAAATATTTTCTCCCATTCCATAGATTGCCTTTTTATTGTGTTGTTTCTTTTTCTGTGCAAAACTTTTTTGTTTGATATAGTCCTACTTGTTTATTTTTGTTTTTGTTGCTAGTGCTTTTGATGTCATAACAAAAAAATTAGATCAATGCCAAGAAGTAATCCTGACAAAGAACAAAGTCCCATTCCTGACTTCAAACTATATTACAAAACTATAGTAATCAAAGCAGCATAGTGTTGACATGAAAACTGACTCATAGACAAATGGAACAGAATCAGAGACCAGAAATAAATCCATGTGTATACAGTCACCTAATGTTTGACTGGGGAGCCAACAGCATTTAATGAAGAAATGGCAGTCTCCTCCATAAATGGTGCTGAGAAAATAGGATATTCACATTCAAAAGAATGGAATTGAACCCTTACTCTACACCCCTCACAAAAAGTAGCTGGAAATGGATTAAGGAGTTAAATTTATAAATGCATTAAGGGTGCATTTATGGTTAAAACCATAAAAATATTCACTAGAAGAAAACATAAAGAAAAACACCCTTTTCATCAGTTGGGATCATCTCCAACTCATGATATGCTCCCAAGCACTCGGTGGTCTCTTTTTCTAGGAAATGTGTTGCTTATGGATTATGGAGAAAGGTTGCATGTAAGTCTATCTCAGAGGACATATTTTCATAATTTTTATGTACTGAAATAGATTTCTCAGTTGAGCCCCTGTCAAGTTGTAAAGGTTGACAATTAATGAAATGTAGTGAATAAAGAATTGGGTGATTCAAATCAAAGCTTCATTCACCTTTGCTTCATACCACTTCTCCCAATCACTGTCTATTCTGGAAAGAAGGGTACTAGTTACCTATAGATTTGTTGTGAAACATAAATAAAATAACTCACTAGCACATACTGACTAGTACATAGTAGGCACACAATAGTGGTATTTTTAAAAACTGCAATAGCAGTAAGCATCTACCTATTTATCTATCAAGAAGTTAGGGGGCAGTGCTAGACACACAGCTTTGGGTAGAAATTCATCATTTAATTTAGCAAGTTTATAAGCTAGCAATGCCATAGGTAAGATTTCTTTAAAGCCTGTATATAGTTTGCACTTTAGAGTCCAATGACAGAGTGACTCACACTGAATTGAAGGTGTTGCTAACAACGTGTCACTTATACTGTCTGGTGGGACAGCTTACCCTTAGTTTAACTGAGACTTTATTTTTAGGATATCATCAGAGGAAGCAGAGATGCAATCAGAGCTCAAAAGACCCCATTCATGCTTGCACAGATATGCCAGGCCTTCCCTGGAAAGCCTTGAGAAATCAAGTGTCTTCTTTCTCCTAGGGTTTTACAGATCCTGTATACCGTGCCAGACGGAAGCAGTTTGCTGACATTGCCTACAACTACCGACAGTAAGTCTGCTTTGCTTATTGGAACCATGTTCCTAGCCTACTTCTTCCCCTCCCGAGGTTAGAAAATACCAGCATAGAGACTCCTGTCTTGTGTGTGTGCGTGCCCGTGCGTGCAAATGTTTGAAACCTCCCTTTAATAACACGTGTTGAAAAAAATTGCCGCCAGACAAAACAAATTTACCCACTGTGCAGGGCCCAGCTCTCTCCCAAGCTTTGTTGTGTAATTACGCAGTGATGTCTGAAGTAATTACAAAAGGCCTCCGTCCTGAATAAAACAGCCTCTGGTATTCTCCACATTAAATGGGGAAGAAGGAAAAAGACAATCATTTACATTCAAGATGGAGTTGGCCGCTTTGCTGAAATAATGAATCCTTTGAGGTTTCAGACGAGCCAAGTCTCGCGTTCTACTTTTATCTGATCTGACCCAGCTGCGAAGGGCAATTTTAGCATAAGTTTATTTTGCCAGGGATTTTATACTCCTCCTCTACCCTGTCTTAGCCAAAGGAAAATGCAAATACCAAATATATCATTTAGGGAGAGAATTGTTTTGCTATTTTTGAGTCCTCAGGAACTAGAGAAATGCTCCCAGGGGAACTGAGATCCATTCCAGAATGAGCTCGAGAAAGATGTGCATGAGAAAGAAACTGAAGGTTGACCAGAACGAGGCAGTAATGGCCCTTGAACAACTTGGATAGAATCTAAAGGAGGTGTGGGAGGTGACAGGGCTCTATCTACAGCACCAAAGTCACCTTCCAAATGGAAGCAAGAAATTCCTTTCTCTGCGTGACTCTTGGTGGAAGAATCCAGAACTGTGTTGACCTAGCAAATCTGAGCCTTGACCTGGGGCCAGCAGAAATCATAGGCCAGCGTGACCTTTCTCCTGTCTCTACTTCTGCCCCAGCAGGAGGTCAGGCGGACACCAGAGATCAACTACAGATGAGACTCCTTATTTAATCGTAGGCCATGTTCATCATTTCCTTGCGATGCCTGGTACTTTGCTAAATGCTTTGTTGACGTGATTTCACTTCATGTCAATAATAACTCCACATTCTGCAGATGGGAAAACTAAAGCTCAAAATGGCTAAGTAACTTGCCGTGCTCATATAACTAACTAGTGGGTAGCATCTTTCAGTTTTAAACTTAGGTTTTTTTGTAACTTCAGAGTCTATTTTTTCAGTTTAATTGTTTTGAGATAATATTAGTTTACAATAATGTATATGAGTTAGTGGTATAGGCTCACATCTCCTAGATATATACTACACACCACATCCATCAGCAAAGCACCCATAATCCTCCACCATAGTCCATTGGGTCCCTTCCCTCTTGGCTCCTAACTCCCACCAACCCCCTTTGGGAACCTCAATTCTGCAATCAGATTTCTAGGACTTTTAAAGGGGGGAGTTTGTTTTGTCCAGAGTCCTTTTTAGCCAGTTCTCTTGAGTGTCTGGGGACCCTTTTCCATATAATCCAGGAGCTGCTTAGGGGATATGTTCACTCACTTCTTGGTTGTTGGGATTTGAGGGGAGAAACAAATTCTCTTCAAGCTCCTCCATAAAAATGTCAACCCCAATGAAGGCGTGTGGAATTCAACCAAATGTCTCATGATCCTGGACTTTAAGTAGAGAAATTAAATTGGTTATTAAAATCCCTCCGCAGATAGCTGGCTCTCAGAATAGCATGAGAGAAGTTCAAGTCAATCTCCCACCTTTTGTTCATGAATCCCAGATGGTTAAGCGATATGCCCAAAGTTATGTGGCTAGTTAGGAGTTGAACTTGTTCTCACATTCAAATTCTGTTTTAGACCTTATTTTAGCTTATCTCTTGTCAATCGTATGGTATGATGCTGTTTACCATCCCTTCTTCCTTTGAAATAGTGCCTGGGTATGATCCTGGTATCTGGTACAGTTGAGTCTCATGATTCTAAGAACACTTGCTAAAACTTACTGAAATTTCAAAAATCAATATTTGTGGAGGACTATTTAATCATCTGCAGACACGCACAGAACAGGGAAAAAGTTTAGTCTCCTAATACACAAGTTCCAAGCTGAGGTCAAACAAGGTGACACTGTCTTCTTATATCATACACAATAGTTCTTTTTGAGGTCAGTTTAGATCAGAGCCATAGTTGTCGAATATTTGTGCTTTTTATTGGGAGTTTTGCTATTGAAAATGGCACACCTCTCCTCCCCTGCAGCATCTTGGTGAAATGTTGTCTAGGGTTCTAAGGGCTCGAGGCTAGAATGTCCTTTAAGGAGTGTGCGCTATGTCAGCTTCATTCGGGCAGTACTGTGAGTTCAATGTTAAGGAATCAACCGTGCGTATTAAATAAGTGGGCTTTCAACAGAAGCACACACCAAACACGGTTGTTTGTTATCCTCCTCTGTAAAAGCGATCAGAAAAGCTCAAAAGATCTAGCCTGGTGTGTCTCCTAGGAGGAGTGACTCTGGGTTTGCTAACTTCAGGGTTCATGGTGACCTTATGCATATTGTGACAATTGAGTGTGTGCCACCATCTGCTGATTTCCTGCCTCCCTTTCTGACTCTTCTCAGCCTCTTTGGCCTCTTCCTCCCCCTTTAGAAATTGTAACCACTTTCAGGACTCAACACTGACCCGCTTCCTTGGCTTCCACCACCCTGCATGCTAAAAGCTCCCACATAGGGGTCCTTAGCACCTTTCCAGTAATTGTTACTTATGAGGTTCATCTCCTGTTTCATCCTGTAGAGCCTCGGAATACTGAAGGGTTGATAAAATGTGTCTACTGAATCCCAGAACCTCCTTTAAGAGCAAGACTAACAGAGTCTATGTTGTCTGGGGGAATATTGGGAAAGATAGATGACAACAAAAGTAACCAAAAATAAGGAGTTGCCAATGTCAAAACAGGTGTAAAGAAGCAATCTAATTAGGAGCTTGAACTAGACTGAGGGGATGGGTTAGGAGAAAGTGATGTTCAGACTAGGAATTGAAGATTGAGTAAGAATTTACCAGCCAAAGAGAAAGATGGCAATGAACAAGAGGGTGGGTTTTGAGAAGTGTCTATTTGGAGGTGGAGCTGAGTTACCATAGACAATGAGGAAGCAGCTAAACGTTGCCAGGACTAGCTTGCCAAGCTCTGCTCTGCCTATCTCCATGCTAACACTGACTCTTCTCCACAAGACAATTTAACAAAAATCTCAAAACATCAGTTTGCATAGGCACTGACAAAATAACATTGTTTTGGGCCACCAGATGAGATGCCTTAGTCCTAAATTGTGTGTGTGGTGGGAAGGCTGTCCTTCTTGGTGCTGGGTATCCTAACTGTCTCATTTGGTGGGTGGAGTGATTCAGAGATCACGCTTTCTACATCAAACATTTTTTTGAAGAGGTGTCTTAATTGACTTAACTAGAAATTTTTTTATTTCTAGCCAAATTCTCTCCTGAAAAGTTTATTTTACTTAATGAGATCATGGCCTGATAAAAATAACTGACAATTTCCTCAAAGACTGAGGATCTTATAAAACCTCAGTTCTGTGTGTAGAATGACTCCGGAAATACTACAGCCAGGAAGCTTTTCACACAGTGTTTATTGATCGCTGTGACAACATTACAATGTAGATTTGATTGTCTCTGATTTGAAGATACATATGAAAGTCTCAGGAGAATGGCAGTAACTTGCCCCAGGTCTCACACTGAAGCTGCAGAGTTAGAATTCACACTGTCCTGCTGTTCCCAGCACAGCAAGGGCGGCTGCTGCCCAGGCTGGGGGAAGCGGCTTGGGGTGCAGGGGCTGGTGCTATGAGAATCTGCAGAAGCTGAATCAGAAAATCAAACTAGGTTTGATTCTGTTTCTGGAGTGGGCATTGGATCTTGAAATTTTACCTAAGAATAGACCAAATGGATCATAGGTGTTTGCTTCTTCCAGCTACAATTTAACTCAAACAAAAAGGGGAGGTTTATTTGCTCTATAAGGACATATTTGAGGGAAATACTTAAGGCATCAGTGGAATCTCTCTCCTACTTTGCTGTCTCTTTGTGGGCCCTGCTCTCAGCATTGGCCTCTTCTCCCTTTCCGGTGAACCCCAGCATCACCGGGCTCACACTAACCCCATTACAGTTTCCATCTGTTTCCAATAGAGGTGACAGAAGCTCTCCCCTTGAGTCTCACTGGTTCTGATTAGGACACGGACCAATCTCTCACCTGTCACTGTGACCAGGGGAAATAAGTGTTCTGATTGGCCAGGCCTGGTCACATGCCCATTCTGAAGGGTGAAGTCTCCTCCTGCTAGAACCTCACAGGCTGAGATGAGAGGAGGCTGCTTTTACTGGAAGAATGAAGAAAGGATGTGAACTCCCAGAACAGCAAATGTTAAGCAGTGGACATGTCACAACGTTACTATCTCTAAAAAAATTTTGCAGAGGCCTCCCTGGTGGCGCTACTGGTTAAGTCTCAGCACTAGGAAGCTATCAGCAGTCACTGCAGACTGAGTTCGATCCCCAGCCAGGGAGCTAACCCACATATGGCACAGCAGACTTCTCCTGCCTTGCCTGTTGCTCCCCTCAGAAGTGTATTTCAGTAGATCTATCTGTTCTGCTCCCCGCTCTGTCTCTGGTGAATCCTCTCACCAGCCCCCATACCTCTGGCCTACACTCCAGCCTCTTGTATGCATAAATAAATAAATCTTTAAAAAAAAAAAAAGGAAAAAAATTGCAGAAACAGCATATACCTTTCTTTCACCTTAAGAATTAGTTATAATGATAATTAGCAGTTACACAATGGTATTATTTGTCAGTACCAATATTAGGTATTTTATGCATAGTATTTCCCTCAATTCTCCTCTACACTCTCTAAATAGCTACTTATAATTGTCCACATAGCAGCTGCATGGGTTAGGTTTGTTAAGTTGTCTGAGGTCATTCACCTAGGAAATAACAGAGCCAAATTTTGAACTCATCTGTTCCCACAGCCTGTTCTGTTCCTCCATCAGCACTTAGCCCTGAAATATTGGTGCGTCGGGCTTCTCTGATGTTCTTTTCACAGTCCTTACTGGGCATCGCAGGGCCTTTTAAGCTTGTCTTGCTTTCAATTCTTAACTAAAAAATCCGTCTTTCCCCCCTTAATCCCTGTCCGCCTGTCAGTGGAACATAACAGCGACTTTGCTTTCATGTCCTTGGATGAGCCACAAGTCTGAAAGGGCAGGTTTGGAGTTTGGAGTTTGAACGATGATCCCTAATTCCAAGGTAAACAGTTCCGCCTGTCCCAGACACTGTGTGCCTGTTAGGAAACAGGCCCGCGGCCCAGAGAACAGCCCCCCGTCTTTGAAGTCGGGCTTTGTTTGGTTTTCATTTGTTTTTGCTGTTCAGAACACAGCTCGTTTTTAGATGGTTTTCAAAAGGACCTTTTGAACTAATGACTCTCCAACTGTAGTGTGATATCGGGGAGAATATTGGATTCTACATGCCTGGGCTCTCCCTTCCCCACACGCTTGGGGTTCATGGGCAGGAACCAACATAGTTTATTTCTTTTTAATTAAAAAATTTCCCCATTGTTTGTTGAGGTAATGTTGGTTTACATCATTGTATTTGTTTTAGGGGTTCTGCAAATGTATTTCTTCACACCATGCCCCCCACCCAAACCCCAACAATCCTCTGCCATGCTCCATTGGACCCCTCTCCCACTGCTGCCATCCCACCACCCTCCCCTTCCGGTTGTGTCAGTTTTGCAGTCAAATGTCAAGGATTTGTCATTTTGTCTCACCCACTTTGTGTCTCTATATTCCACAAGCAAGGACGCCATCTGCCATTTGTCTTTCTCCTTCTGACTTACTTCCCTTAACATAGGCGCTTGTAAAAGTTCTGTGTTGTTCTCTTATGTCATAGCAGAAGCAGCCGGGGAAGCATATCCTATCTGAGTGTGCACTTAAATACCTTTATCATCCCCAGGGGCAGGGGTATGGAATCCCGCAAGCGCACCACACAAGGGATTTCAGACTCAGGGTGCACAGTAAATCCACCTTGCCCCCCAGATGCCATTCTCTAGTGGACACCATACCATGGGTTACTTTAATGAACCCAGATGCTGTGCTCAGAAAGTGAATGCCTTCTTTAGTTGTCTTAGGGCATTTATGTTACTCTTCTGGCCCAGAAGGTGAGTTTCTACACTGGGTAAACAATTGAAGAGCAGAAAGGCCAAATGATTTCCAGAAGTGAGAGGAAACCCTCAGTGCAGTTGGTAAAGTGAGAGCTTGTGTCGCTTTACCAAACCAGAGAAATGTTCCTTCTATCAAGCAGGAGAATGTTCCTCTTTTAAATGATTTCTGAAATCCACCACTGTCTGCATGGTGGCAGCCTCCGGGCCTGGCTCATCTGCTCACCCTCCTTCGTCTCTCTTCTCTCACGCCTGTGTTCTAGTGGGCAGGCCATCCCTCGAGTGGAGTACACGGAAGAAGAGAAGAAAACATGGGGCACAGTCTTTAGGACCCTGAAGTCCTTGTACAAAACCCATGCTTGCTACGAACATAACCACATTTTCCCACTTCTGGAAAAGTACTGTGGCTTCCGTGAGGACAACATTCCTCAGCTGGAGGAGGTGTCCCAGTTTCTGCAGTGTAAGTCCGCGTCGGGGTCAAGTATGTATCTGTGCACAGTAAAGTAACCAGGTGAGTGTGAGTGTTTGTGGTCGTGCCTGCAGGCCGAGTCGCCCAGGAAGAGTGAAATTTCATTGCTCTGTTCTGCCCCCTCTAGTTTCCAGAGCCAGTCCACTCCCACCCAAGAAAAGGCATTAGGTGTGAGTTCAGCCATATCTATGTCCTGGCACAGTTTTTCTTTACTCACAGCACAGGGTGCCCAGGCTGGTTGTCCTGGCATGTTGTGAGAAGGCAGCAGTGTGTATTTGTGTAGGAAATGTTCACAGTGGTGTCACGGGCCCCGAGCCCTAATTCTGCATGTCCATCCAGTGTGATTCTTGCTCTGACCCACTCTAGCTGGGTGAACCTACTGCAGTGTAGTTATTGGTCCAAGGGACACGGGGCAGCCTTTCTCAAATGGAAATTGCGAGAATGCAAGAAGATGCTGTCTGTGAAAGCACCTGGCTTGGGGCTACACATGCGGGAGCAGCTCCATGAACTGGGCTGAGTTAGAATCTGAGCAGCTCAGTGGGGATTCCATGATGGGGACGCTGGCACGTCATTTCCACGAAAGGTGTTTTCCTTTCTGCCAGGAGGTGTTAACTAAAATAAACACTCCACTAACACAGAGTGAACACCTACTATGTTCCAGGTAGAATGAGGAGAAATAAAGAGACAAACCACAGCCTTATAGAAACGAAGATTTTTTTCATGTCTCTGGGCTGTGCAGAAATGGGTGGTCAGTTCTGGGCAAGGAGCCCAGGAAAACCACCTGACAAGGAGGGAAGTGGTAGCTGGGACAGACTGGGGGTGGACTAAATGGTCTTTTGGAGCCCTTCCATATAAGGAATCTTGACTTCTCATGAAAGGGGAGAGTGAGAACCCAGGCAGAGGGGCAGAGGAACCCTAAAGACATTCTTTAGATAATTATCCATGTTACCATTAATAGGAATAAGACAGCAGTTGGAAACTTGTAGTCATGAGTAAGAGAACAGACTTTGACCCCAGACCACCTCTTCTAGCTGTGACCTTGGACGAGAATTTTAACCCCTCTATGTCTCACCTTCTCCATCTGTGAAGTGGGGATGCTATGAGTATCTACCTTGTCGGATTATTTTGAGGCTTAGTGAACATACATAAAGTGCTTAAGACAGTGCCCGATGCTTGCTAATGTGTAATGTTGGCGCTGTGTCATCATCATTGTCATCATTGTCGTTATGATTCTCCTTCCAAGTTTGAAACAAATTGAGAGAGAGCTCTCGGAACCAGAAAAGATGTGATGAAAAGGTCAACTTTGTTGCCAATAAACCTACTTAGAGATGTGTACACAGATGTGTAGTCCAAATGGACTTCTGAAGCGTTTACCCCTGGGTGAGCCTGGCACAGCTGCCAGTCACTTGGCCAAGAGAGGCCAACATGTACTCCTCTGTGGGCAAGTCAAGAAGGAAAGGACTTGGAGGGGTTGAACATTAGAATATTCTTTTCCTGGTCCCAGATGATCCAGTGAGGGAAGTCTCTGTTCCTCATGGGGTGGACTGTATGAAGTTCAGTGCACAAGCTTGAAGTGTGCTTCCATACTTCTCTCTTTTGGGGAGTGGAATGAAAACTCCCTCTGGACTCTGCAATCATGAGAAGTAGGGATGAGTGTTCCACACTAAAGAACGGCAAGGGAAGCTGAGTGCAGTGAGTGTTTCCAACATGCTAGGCTCTGTACTAAGAACTTTACGTTTAGTAGCTATTTTGAGTCTTGAAACAATGCTAGGATATATCAATCTACATTTTGCAGATGAGGAAACTGAGGCTCACAGAAGGGAAGTTACATGACTCCAGTTACCCAACTAGAAAGTACTGAAGCAAAGATTGGAAACCATGTGTGCTTGGGGTCGTGTTCATGCCCCTCTGCAGTGTGGGCTCTGCTTCCCTGCTCAGGGTTTTCAGACATACCTGACTCTGCCACGATGGATTTTGAGCTGTCTTTCTTTTCCCTTCCCAGCTTGCACTGGTTTCCGCCTCCGACCTGTGGCTGGTCTTCTTTCCTCTCGGGATTTCTTGGCTGGCCTGGCCTTCAGAGTCTTCCACTGCACCCAGTACATCAGACATGGGTCCAAGCCCATGTATACACCCGAACCGTGAGTATTGTCTGCCTGCTCCCAGTCGCCAGCTGCAAGGAACGTCATCTTTCCCTGCCCCGGAAACAAGGTTTATGGCAGCCTGAGCCACAGAACTCACTGCCTACAGTGAGGGTGGTAGTACTAAGAGAGAAATTCATTTCTTCTGGAGAGTTTCTCTGTCCAGATAGACCCTACTGACTGGAGACATGGGTGTCTCATAAACCCAGGGTTCAGGTCTCCCTGACTGCAAGAGTGTGATGTCACATTCAAGTTACAGAAGGATTGACATTCCAAATGGGGGCAGAGTAGGTGGTGGCAAGCTACCTCAGCCTCCTATACACCTACATGAGTCTGGTATTTCTTTGGATTATATTTCGGCTGGAGGTAAAAATGCTTCTTGCATTTCTTTCTTTTTTTTTTTTTTTTTTTTTGCAGTTAGCCATCTTCTCAGTCAGATAGAACTTTTGCAACTGATACCAAAGAGTCAGTACAATGCCCAAAATGGGTTTCCCTTGCTCACAAAATTCATTACTGTAAATCAGAAAAGGTCTATTCTCAATAGACCTGGCACATAAAATTTTAAAGGAAAATGGATTTTCTTCTATGACTGACTTCTGCCCCTGCTCTGGGAGAGGAGCGATACCATTTTAAAATTTGTTTTTAGTTCCCATGGGGAACAACTGATCATTTTCTGTCTTCCCAAGAATGTTAATAGTAAGGAAAAGACTTAGATGAGAGTGTTTCGTGCCTCACAGCTCACTCTGGTATACGGCATGGTACCCATAAAAATATTTGTTCTTCTGTTCCAGACTCCATCGAGCAGACACCTAAGAGGCTCTGCTGCTCCGCCCTGCCCTGTCCTTTGCTGCTCTTTCCCTTTCCTCCTTTCCTCTTGTACCTTGCCTCCAGTGGCCTCAAATTTTGTCCCCCCCATTTTCTTGGGAGTGAGATCACAAGCCTAAATGAGTGACCTCCCCAAGAGGACTCTGAAAGACTGATAGAAGAAAGGCTTAGTCCAGGCTGACTTAGGACCTACTCCCTAGCCCAACTCTGAGCTTTCTGTCTTCCAGTGACATCTGCCATGAGCTGCTGGGACACGTGCCCTTGTTTTCAGATCGCAGCTTTGCCCAGTTTTCCCAGGTGAGGAGCGGATCTCTTTAGCCTTCTAGTTACAGGATTGTGACCTTGGTTGCGCAAATGTATCAAACTCGGGGAGGAGGGCTTGTGCCCGCTGCAAGGATGGAAACCTGGTGTCGTTCTGTGACCCCACTTGAGATGTGTGGTCCCAAGTTGCTGACTGAGGGGTCTCTTCCCCCACACCAGCCAGAGCAAACATTTGATGACCTAAACAGGACTTTCTCACTTCTCTTCTCCCAACCCTGCGTTGGCTCCCCATTTTGCCAAGAGGAAAATAAGTCCTAAAATAGCTAAAATAGTGCCATGTGATCAGGGTCCAGATCCTTCTTTGATATCACCTGCCATGCCCCCTCTGCTACTCTGCTTTGTCACTGAAATTCATTCCTGTTTCTTGAACTGATGTTCCCCCTCCTTAGACAGCTTTGTCACCAGATATATGCTGACCCTCTACAACGCCTTGCCCTCCGATAGCAAAAAGCAGAGTCACCAGCATCACAGCCTTCTCTTTGCTCAAGAATCATCTCCATGATGCTCACCTTGGAATCCTATTGAAATCTCAGCCTTCCCTGGCCTTGTCCCCTCTGTCTGTATTTCCAATCCCTTTGCCCCCTTTGCCTTTTGTTTCTTTTCCCCAAAGAACACATCACATTCTAACCTACCCTTGTATATGCTGATTATTTATTGTCTGTTTCCACCCTCTCAAAGGATCTTTATCAGTTTTGTGCAGTACACATGGAACACATTCAATAGTTTTTGAAATGAATGTGTATATTAGGGAAGACAAATATATAAATTTTGCCTGATACAAGGCAGGGTGGAGCAGATACCATAAAAGACACAAAGCGTTCACTAGAGGAATTCTGCAGATGAAGCTGGAATGAGAAGTGGCCCGTGACTTTTCAGACACTTTCAGAAATGCCAGAAATCTGCAGGTCACCTCCCTTCACTGTGCCTTAGTTTTCCCTTTTGTAAAGTGAATCCAAAGAACCATGTGCTGGAGAAAGGCTTCCCCCTTTCTTAACCATCTGTGATTCTAAAATATGTGGCTGGGCCTCTCTGGTGGTGCAACGGGTTTAAGCGCAGCGCTGTGGAGCTGTCGGCGGCTGTGGCACAAGTTCGATGCCTGGCCAGGGAGATTCCCACATGGTGCAGCAGACTTCTCCTGCCTTGGCTGCTGCTCCCCTCAGCAGTGGATTTCTGTCTATCTGCCTGTTCTGCTCCCGGCTCTGTCTCTGGTGAATCTTCTCACTGCCCCATACCTCTGGCCTGCACCCCAGCTTGTATGAAAAAATAAATAAAAATCTTTTAAAAAATAAAATAAAATATGTGGTCAAGGAAGGCTGGAAGGCCAATCAGACTTCCCTTGGGTTGACTGAAGATAGCTGGTCAGCCATTGTCTTCCTATGGCAGGCTGGGATGGAGGGGAAAGGTTGACTATGGGCAAACCCCGGCCATACCAGCAACTCTGTTTCTCTAAAATTTCAGGAAATTGGCCTCGCCTCTCTTGGGGCACCTGACGATTATGTTGAGAAACTCGCCACAGTAAGTCCCCTCTCTCTCTGGTGGCTAGTGGGGTGGCTTAACCCTCAGCTCTTTGAAGCTCTTCTGGTTCCCCTGAAAGTCAGGTCATTTGGGGAAAAAAAATCAGAATGTTTGCACACATGAAATTCTACATTTTGATTTCTTCTTAATGGTTTGCTGTTGAAATCAACTACATGCAGACGTAATTTTGAACAGAGAGCCTGGAAAACACCAACAGACTATCATGATAGTCCCAGGCCAAGGGAGCTTCCCACATGGCGCAGCAGACCTCTCCTGCCTTGCCTGTTGCTCCCCTCAGCAGTGTATTTCAGTCGATCTGCCTGTTCTGCTCCCCACTCTGTCTCTGGCCTACATCCCAGCTTTTGTATATATGCATAAAATAAATAAATCCTTTTTAAAAAAAGAAAAATGAAACCTTATAATGAAATCAGGGACCACAAATGACTGAAAATCTTTCATTCAGTTGTCAGGTTCAAAGTTTACAAATTCAATTTATCAGGAAGGTCAAAACTCCCAGACCCTTTCCCACTGACCAAGTGCTCTAAGACTCTGGGCATGTAACTTTTGCTTCCTCATCTCTGAAAATGGGCATGACAGTTTATATCCTGCCCATCTCAAAAGTAAATTATGTAGGTCCAAAGAGTTAATATTTCTGAACATGAGTTTTGAATAGCAAATGCTACAGAGGTGCCAGAATTCCAGGACCACCTTTTCCAGGCCAAGCATCTAGAACACGTCAGACTGGGAACTCTTTTTTTTTTTTAATATATATTTTTATTGTTATTTATGTCTTTTACATTTTGTATTCCCCTTGGGTAGCCCACCACCAATTCACCCGTGATCCATCTCCATGGTCCCTTGTGTTCTTTTCTATTCCATTTTGTGCGATTTTCCTTCCCTCCCTCTGCCTCCCCCCCCCCCCCCCCCCCCCCCCCCCCCCCCCCCCCCCCCCCCCCCCCCCACCGCTGATTGTCTCTCTCCTATTTGGTTTCCTTATAGTCCTGTTATAAAGACTGGGAACTCTTGAAAGAAAAGAACTTGGTTATTGGGAGAAGATAGTGTAGCACCCCATTTTAGCACTAGCAGTGGCATGTCTCTCACTGATTCTATTACTGCCCAGTCCCCTAGCTCCCACTTCTAACCCTGATAGGATTACCTGTTAAGTCTGACCAATTTAGGGGAACATCTCACTCTAGTGATTACACAGAGAAAAAAACTGAAGGGGTGCAGGACTTCCTGTCATAGAAAGAATTATTGGTTGGGATGGTCCTCTTGGGGTTTCTTTAATGCTCTTATCACTGCTCCCCATCATGTTTTGCATTCAGTCAATCCTTGCATCTGCAGGGTGAGACACAGGACATAGAGAGGCGACTCAGATCACAGTGATTCAGAGAACAGGCCTAGACACCCCCCCCCCCAAGGCAGCTGCTGCTTCCCTTCCATAGGGTGTTCTTGCATCGTGACTTTCTGTTCCAGATTTACTGGTTTACTGTGGAGTTCGGGCTCTGCAAACAAGGAGACTCCATAAAGGCATATGGCGCTGGGCTCCTGTCATCCTTCGGTGAATTACAGGTACGACCCTAATTTGAACCAAGGATGGGTTGGAAAGTGGTGGGTACAAGGGATCTTTTTTTTTCCCTTTTGGTTCTTGTTAAGCCTCATTTCCAACCATTATGAGATTCAATCTGGGGACTTATCCTCAAGTGACTGACATCCAAGCAGCTATGATTTGCTCATGCCTGTGGTGGTAGAGGTAGAAATTGCACTGCAAGCACACAGGTGTCCTGGGCAGAGGGGCCTCCTGAGTCCAGGGCTGCTGTGTGCGTGCAGATGTTTGCAACATGGGACAGGAAATGAGGTTGGCTCCTGCATCATCTAGGGACCAGCTTACCTGAAGATGATTGGCATGAACTACTCCTATCTTGGCTGTAAGTTTTAGAAGCGCTGTGAAGGGGAGGCTCTAGTACCATCAGCCCTCAGATCTGCATTTTCTCCATCTTCAGATTCAACCAACTTTGAATCGAAAATACACAGTACATCCATAGTTGGGCCATGATGGTTGTCTCTGTATTGAACATGTAAAGACTTTTTTCCTTGTCATTAGCCCCTAAGCATAGTACAACCGATGCTTACATGGCACTCACATTGTCTTAGCTATGGTTTAAGTATTCTAGAGATGATATAAAGCGTGCTGGAGGATGTGTATATGCAGCCATAGGCAGTTACTGCGCCATTTTATGTAAAGGACTGAAGCATGCACAGTTCTTGGAATCCTTGGGGGTTCCTGGAACCCTGGAATCCCTAGCAGACACCCAGGAGTGACTGTATATGCAAAATAGTTGAGTTTGCTGCATTTGGCCTGGGCTGTGGAGGGGATCAATATGAGATGGGGATGCAGCATGACCACCACCCTGAGCTAACTATGGAAACTTTCCACTTGGGGCCTGCAGTACTGCTTGTCTGACAAACCGAAGCTCCTCCCCCTGGAGCTGGAGAAGACTGCCGTGCAGGAGTACACAGTCACGGAGTTCCAGCCTCTGTACTACGTGGCTGAGAGTTTTAATGATGCCAAGGAGAAAGTGAGGTGAGGTGGTGACTGAGG
This sequence comes from Scalopus aquaticus, assembly GCA_004024925.1. Lineage (NCBI taxonomy): Eukaryota > Metazoa > Chordata > Mammalia > Eulipotyphla > Talpidae > Scalopus > Scalopus aquaticus. The sequence goes on from PVIJ01006063.1 coordinate 21,081, forward strand.
TGGGTCAGTAGCCCGTGGCCTTTCCTACTTGGTCTGGTGCCAATGATCTGTGGGTGGTCGGCGGGAGAGTGGACACCAGCGCCTGCGGCAACCGTGGGCAGCAGACAAAGCCAACTCTGCATCTGGCTCAGGGCTGAGGACCCAACTATAGGATCTGAGGCCGCATCTGAGCCCAGGTGGTCTGAATCTGGAACATGGTGTCAGCCGCTGTGGCCAAACCTGGAGAGCCCTGCTGGTCTCCTTGACATTATGTGCTCTGTATGGCAGAAGCCAGCTTAGAAACATCATTGGCGATGTCACCGCGTTCATAGGCCATTCGGAACAGCTGGTGAGTGAGCGTGCTTGGCGCCCTCCTCAGGGCCTCACGGTGCGGTTCTTCCTGACCCAAGAGCAGCCCGCAGGAAGATTGTGCTCTGAAGAGCACAGACTTGGGTTTTCTCTTAGCTTCACAACTTTTTTGACAGTATGACCTTGGTGGTCCCTTAGCTTTCCCAAACCTCAGTTTCCTCATCAGTAAAATGGGCTTAATAATAATGTCTTCCTCCTAAAGTTTCAATGAAGATTAAATTAGGAGAGAGAGCTGTAAAGAGCATAGAACAGTTAAGACTTAACATAGTTTTTGGTATATAGGTATACACCAAAATATGTGCTATTTGGTCTATATAGGAGGTACACAATCAGTGTTAAATTTTATTATTAGCATAGTGTTTTCTTGGACTCTTGAGAGCTGTGTTTGATGGCTTGCGTTGGTTGTCAAGGATCTCCAAGTTTATATTTTTCTATACCACTCTCTGGCTAAATTTTACTTATTTTTTTTAAGATTTATTTATTTTATGCATACATACAAGAGCTGGGGTGTAGGCTAGAAGTGTGGGGGGTGAGAAGATTCACCAGAGACAGAGTGGGGAGCAGAACAGGTGGATTACTGGAATACACTGCTGAGGGGAGCACTGGGGAGACAGGAGAGGTCTGCTGAGCCATGTGGGAAGCTCCCTGGCTGGGGATCCAACTCCCTGACTGGCGCTCAGTGACTGCTGGATAACTTCACAGTGCTGAGAATTAACCCCTTGCACTACCAGGGAGGCCAAATTTTACTTACTCTTGATCTTATTTAAAAATAAAAACTGTGGCCTAATTGTATTCTGTGGTTTTATTGTAAGCTGTCTCTGTCTTTTTGGAGGTAGGTGACTAAATGACAATGTGTGTGCATGTGTGTGCATGTACACACGCACACAGCACACGCACAAAGGCTCCCCAAGGGGACCTCACTAAAGCTCCCTTTCACTCCTAGGCTGGCCTCTGACGTCTCTGCTCTAGTGAGATGTGGGTGCTATTTGTGGCCAAGTGGAATGTCCCGATAAACCTTGTAGAATTAGTCTCCCCCACGTGACCCCCTTCACTGTGGCCTTATTTCAGGAACTTTGCTGCTACGATCCCGCGGCCCTTCTCGGTGCGTTATGACCCATACACCCAACGGATTGAGGTCCTGGACAATACCCAGCAGCTGAAGATTCTGGCCGACTCCATCAACAGTGAGTGCCTTTGCCCTAGGAGGCCATGCTCGTTCCCAAAATAGAGGGTCGTGTCTTTATATTTTCACAGTAACAATAGTAAGGAAGTAGTTAAAATTGATTTAAAGAGAAAAGCACCCCTAGGTAAGGCACTGGTTTATTGGGAGAGAAAACCTGGCAAAATGAACAGAATTGCCTGGAGTGTCTTTTTGCCTTTGACCTTCCTAGATTCCTCCTTCCTTCTTGCCCATCCCGCCTATCTCCCCTGGGTTGTCACTGCCATGTTCCTTTCTCCTTTGTCTTTCCATCCATTTCCTCCCCAAGTGTCCCATAGATATTGTTTTGCCTGGAATCATCCAGGAGACAGGTTATATCTTCTTTGCCAGCCACCTAGTAGGTCAGGTATTGGGCTTCCCCTCTGTCTGCACAATGAGGCTATTGTAACAGTCACTCTTAGAAACAAATCAGTTTTATTTTGTTCGTCATCTAATTCTCTCTCTAGCCTTTCAAACTCCCTTCCAGAAAGTAGCTCTTATGCTCTCTCCTGACCCCTGTGCCATGCAGTTCTTTATGTTTAAAATACTCTCCCCCCCATTCAATTTAGAGATCTCCAACTCTAGCTCATTTTTCAGTTTTCCGTAGTTTTCTCTTCTTGGAGGAAGACTGATGGGACATCCTTCCTATGTCCTGGTATCTCCACACACTATCGCACTGTAACTAAACCAGAGCACGTACCATTCTATAATCTTGCTTGCTTGACTGTCTCCCTACCGAGACCTGAGAGAAAGCCATGTCAGATTCACTACCAAAATCCTAGCACCTACCCTCATTCTTAAAATGATCTGAGGTTCTCAAGATCTAGTGAATGAATGAACAAAACCACCAAAAGGGTGAACCTAAATGGAGGAATTCCAGGCCAAGTGAAATTCCTCCATATATAATGTTAACAAAGGCCAAAAAGGCAGGTGGTCTTGAAGTACCCTTCTAATGCTTTTCTGATGTTGCCTGAGGCCATGTCCAGTATCAAGAGCTGGCCCTGGCCACTGTAGCCATTCCCCAGTAGGGAGATTTACCTTCCACCTGCCATTCTGCAAAACCCCAAGGCTAAATTTACCCCTGTAGATCCCAACTTGGACCTCAGCTGGAATAGATCTGTCCAAAAAGTCCAAGCAAGTACTCTGCGACTAGGATGTAAGACGTGGGGGTCAAATCAAATCATAGTTATTTTCTTTTAAAATTTTCTCTGAAAAGGCAAAAAATGAATCTACGTGTTATTTTTATAAGAGTTTTTTTTTTAGATCATAGAAAAATACATTTAGAAACTGAAGGATCTTTGGAGCGACATAACCTGACCGAGACCCCCTTACCTCTCTTTACTTCAGTTTCCTCTGGATTTAGGAGGGACGGAGGAGGCTTGTCCATTCCCAGGGCTCCTTCCACTTTGATGGAGAGCTTGTGCCCCTCTGGCCCTCGGCACCTGTGAACACGCATGAATAGGGGCATCACCATCATATGTTAGTCTAGCAGCCTAGGCTGAGTTACATGCTTAGGCCGTGAATTTCAAACCCAGCATGTATCAGAATCACCTGGAGAACAAGTTAACAGTCCTGACTCACACCTCCAGACTAAATTTACTAAACTTGGGGTAAAGCTTAGGAGCTTGTATTTGTAATAATGTCCTAGGTGATGCTACTATAGGAAGTTTGTGTGTGTTACACTACTAGGTGTGATGATTTAGCTGTTTACAAACATCTGTGGATGACCTTGTAAAGAAGAAACCGAATATTTCAGTGATTTCCCTGGGGAAAAAAGCCTGTTAAGTCCTTCCCTGAGAAATAGTCTATAGAAAAAGATAGGCAATGACATTAACATTAACAGTGCTAACACTTCCCCAAATTTGTAAGTACCTATGTCATTTCGTAAGTGCCCAAATTCTATCACCAAAACTAAGCTATAAGTAAGCTTCTTGCAAGGCTGGGGTGGTCTTGTAAATAGCTAGCACCCCTCCGACCCTCTAGTTCTTTACACAGGAAATGTTTGTTCCCATTATGAGTGGCTGATTTGTTTTTCTTTGTAGGTGAAGTTGAAATCCTTTGCAGTGCCCTCCAGAAAATAAAATAAAGTCATGGAAATCCAACTACTTTCACCTGAGAAAGTCTGCAAGCCAATCTTCATTGGAAATTTTTACTCCAACAAGATGGAGGATCAGCAAATAAAAGTACCTGCAATGACCACTTAATAATAAATACCCAAAAGCATAATGGTGGATCTTTTGGGGTCATATTTGATTTTGCAGTGATATCTCATATTCTTAAATTGACTTAAATTTAATAATCATCACATTTCATCCCGGTTAATTAAAATCTGGGACCTGCTTCATTCAATCTTCAAGTATGCTTTTGTTATTTACTATAGAGAATTCCTATAGGAGCAAGTATCTATCACTCAATGCAAAACCCAATCCGGTTACTATAATTAAATGTTGGGGTTTCATATGGATCTTAACCTTTAAAGGTCATTTTCTATTTCTGTAACTGTGATTCTAATCACTGCTTTGTTATTTTGTCTATGTAGATTTTCTTTAATTCAGGAGCCCATTAAAATTTCTATAAACATTAAAGTTCATGGAATAATACTGAGACATTTTTGTATGTTTTATTATAAATGCTGCCGTGGAGACCAATAAAATTCTCCACCTATGTTCACCATTCCAGCGCCATTTTCCAAATAATTGTTGGATCAGTTTTGGGAGACCTTCTGAAGACACTTAGGGCGTAACAGATATTAACCAAAGGTCTGACGGCTAGGTAGCCAGTAAATATTCATTGAATGAATGAGGGAATACATTATTAATTAGCAAATCCTCAACAAAAGTGAGACTTTGCTTGTGTCAAAAAGCCTTAGGGATTTCAAAGTTTTATAGTTTCAAATGTTTCTTTTAATGGAATATTGCCTTAGAAACACATTGACTGGACCATTTTGTGACATGAAAGAATGAGCAGATACTCACATTCCAGCCATGGCAGGAGCTTGATGTGATCATGTACTCACACCTGGGTAGTCACCAACTTTGTTTTTTGCTGGTTGTATATTTGACAGGAATATCTGAAAAATAGTGGAGAGAACAGAAATATCTTAAAAGCTTCGTTTTGAATTCTCATGCTACTTTAACATTTTATATCAGAAATAATCAAATCCTAAAGAATTGACAGTGTTGAGTGTGATCTCAGATGTATTGTCAGCAGTAAAATCTGGAGCACCATCTTAGCTCTGACCAATGTTGGGAGTAGGCACAGAGACTGGCATTATTAAATCTCTCTGGCGACATTTTTTAATGCCCTGTCAAATCTACTGGGTACATTAAGATTGAGAAAATCCAATACTGGTGGCCAATTCTACCACGTGTCGGTTGTGTTAACCTTGCATAACTCACTTTTTTGGACGTTGGTCTTATTCTAACAATAAGGGAGTTAAATTGGATGGATCAAGTTCCCTTTCAGTCTAGAAATATAATTGAAATGCTAATGTGTGTCTTGAAATAACTGTCTCTGATCCATTAATAGGATATAATGGTTCCCGCCTAAGTATGCCAACTGAGTGGAAAGAAAAATTTGGCTTGAATGTATCTGAGGTTTCATTGCTTTGAAGTTGGAAGATTCATGCTTGTCTCTATTTCCTCATGCCTCCCTAGAACTGATTGACAAGCACTAATTCTAAAAGTGAGGATAAACAACTTTCTCTGGTGTTTCTCAAGACCCGGACACTATGCAGAGGGACTATTTTGATAAAATGTTTCTTTTCTTAATGTTAAATGTAAATTAGGGAATTTCTTGACTTTGAAAATGAAATATTACGTAGTATTCTAGATAGTATATTTTATAGTTTTATATTTGTCAGATTGAACATATTTTAAGGTAGTTGAAGTCAAAGTTTAGGTTTAGAGCTTTAGACCACACTTTTCAGAGAAAGAAATTGTGTGCTGATTGGAAGACAATCTTTGAGCTTTTAGCATTGTGTTACTCAGACTTAGCTCTTAAAGCAATGGGATTCAATATATTTCTACTTTAATTTTATTATGTTTAATGTCTAATAAATAAGCAGTTGTTTGGAAACAACAGTTATGTATTACTTACAGCTAATCCTGCTGTCTCCAAATGAAAGAAATACTTGTAGGAGCATTTTACAAATATGTAGTACTATATTTAATATGCTCTGCAAGGAAGGCGCTACATTTTAATTCTACATTATATAATTAGTTGTTTTTCAAAGAAACTGCTACTAAAATGCCAGCTCTATAAATAGAACTTGGGTAACTTCTGTACCTCTGAAAACCTTACCACCTAGTACATAGTTGGTGTCCCATAATTTTTAAAAATCCTGAGTTGAATCACAGAGAATGTGGTGAAGATTATCTCTCACAAATGGTTTTGCAAAAAAGGTTGAGAAACAGCTAAATTTGCAATTTCCCTTTTAGAAGCTATTGAAAAATTTGTATTTAGTACAAGTTGTGAATTTTTAAAGGAAGATATTACCCCTTCATGCTCAGTATAGACCAGCTTATGGCTAAATGATTTGTATTTATAACACTTCAACAATAACTGACATGAAGTGCTTAGTTGCTAATGTTGCTAATTAATAAAGGAAACCAAATTGCATCAAAGAAACTTCTCATTATTCATCATGGGGTTGAAATAATTAGAAATGAATAAATGGTCTACTGGTAAAAAATACAAAAGACACCAAATATGAAAACAGACTTTGCAAAGGAAAAGGAAAAAAATGCAAACAAAATTTGTTCTTTCCAGGGGAGTGTGCACCTACACACACACACACACACACACACACACACACACACACGTAGCTTTCCTGGGCAGTTTCAAATGCTGTTCAATAGTAAATTTGATATGCTGTAGAAATGACTAATAGTTTCTGTACTGTGAGTTATCTCATTTATAACCTTACTTTCAATTCTCCTAGCTCCAAGGCACAATTTACCTGTCTATAGTAAACACAATTCCTCTAAATAAGTTCAGAGTCCTATGTAATTGCAAGAAAGATTGATTTTTACCTCTGTAGAATATATACAACTCTCCTGTATAACATTATTCATAAATATTCAGGGTTATTCTGTAACAATATTCTATGTGTTTCTTATAAACCAGTTTTTTTAGTGGGACAACAATCTCTAAATAATAGAATATTAATTTTAAAAAGACAGGAATTTGTCTCTGAGATAGGGGCTTCTTAATTCTTTAAGAAAGAGCAATTGTTACTACAGGATTTACAACATGCCTGCTTACTTTCTGGTTTGCCTAAATGAAAAGAAGATGAATGGCAATTCCTTTAAATTGAAGTCCTTATTTTCCCCCAGACCATTCTTAGGAGTTAGGTGATGCCTAAAGAGAGCAGCTGGATCAGTATCTTTCACTGAATTTATTTTAAAAAAATCAGAATTGTCGTTCACTCTTCCTAGAAGGAAATTGAGAACTATTAAAGAAAGAAACTTAGTCCCTTCTAACATTCCTATTCCTATAGGTTCTCAAAGAAGTGCTGATTGCATTCTGCATTCTGTCCTTTTCTTCAGTCACCTTGCAAACAAGGGTGGTGGCAAAGGGCTGATCTCCATCATCTTTTAAGAGTGGTCAGGGGAGAGTGGAGTTTGGACTTAGGAGAGATCAAAAATGCACCTTTATGTTTTTTAATTTCTCCTTTAAGTTTTTCTTTTCAAAAGTATGGCCTTGGGAATTTCTTTGGGAATCACTCATCTCCTCTCTCCTTCTCGCACCCCTCTCACACAGCATTCATTTGACCTCTAAAAGGCCACAAGATGAGTTGGACTTGAGTTGAGGGCTGTAATAGTGAAGGCATAGAGCAGGTGTCCCTTTTCATAGGCTTACCACCGTGTCTGGGGAAGAACATATTTTAAACCTGCTTAAAGGGCCTCCAACCATCAACACTATTCAAAAATAGAGAATCAGACTAGTACAGCAGCATTACTTGCAAAGGGTAAATGTTGACCTAGGAAGGCTTTTGAGCTCCTCCAGTATCAAATTCTTCTCGAGGTCATCAGTTCTCAAACTGTGGAGTCAGAGAGCTCCCTTTCTTGAACTAACAAAATAATCAAATTTCAGAGTGAGGAAGCAGAACCTTTCCCAAACTTTCCATTCCCAGAATGTCCTTGGGAAAGTCAGGAAGACCAGAGACTCCCTCCAGAATTGTTCTTGGGAAAAAAATTGTTCCCCACCACACGTAACAGTCTGGGATTACAAAATAGCAGTTTTATGACAGAGAAATTCCTGAGGTTGGAGTGGATGGAGGAGAACCTTATTAACTGCCCCTCACAGAACAGAGCAACTCAGCACCGCGGACAGCACCTGTGCCCTGGATGACCCACCTGTGTCTCTTTCACCCTTTCCACCTAGTGCAGAAAGATTGACTTCCAACTGCTAGTTCCTGCATTTCTTTTCCCGAAAGTCTTACCTGGGTTCTAAGGCACTTTGTCTGTCCTCATAGTGTATTAAACGTGCCTTGGAATTAATACTCCCGCGCCCCCGCCATCAGCTTTCTGTAAATAACACATAAGAGTTGCTAGAGGCTTTTCTTTTATATACACTGACTCCCAGAGTTTTTTTCAGTGGGATTAATTTCAGTTGTCCTTAATAAATAGCTGATTGATTAAAATTGCCTTTATTATTGATTTTCCTTCCTCTTTCTCTTTCTTACTAATCTGTATTCAGTTCTTAACTAAAAGATGTGCTTCTAGATTCCTTTTCTAAAGTTTTGCTTCTGGGAGAACCCAACCCAAGCAGAGGTAGATAGTGGTGATGATGGTGTCACGTATGGCACAGAAAATGTCTGCATTATTTCCTCCCAAAATTGCCATTAAGAAGCCTGGATTCTGTGACATGACTAACTTAAATGTTTCTTGGTTCTTTTTTAACCCACAGATCTCCAATCCTTTTCTTACAGTGCTTAGATTCTAAGAAGATAAGATTTTGACAACTGCCACCTTGTGGTAAGGTACCAATTTGGACCAACACTACCCCATAAATGCAGTGTCTACAGTTGTCTGAACTCCATGATTTGCTCTTTATAATATCCAAATTTCCAGAAGAAGATTTCAGCAGGCTTTTCATCTACATTGAAAAAAATACCAGCATTATCATTGGCAGGCAAGAATCGACAGGCAGACCTATCTTTCCTATGAATATAGCGGGAAATTTGATTTTGGATTTAAGTCAATGTTAATGCTGTACTGGAAAATCTCTTAGCCCAGACAGATAAACAATAGCACCTTGAACTCTCCAGTTCATGTGTAGCTTGGAAGGAGTAGATAGCTAGAGTCAGACAGGTCAGGTTCTCATCTGTTTTCTCCACTACTGTTTGATCTTAAGGCATGCATTTAATATTGCTAAACTTTGGCTTTATCATGAGAAAATTGGGGATAATAATGACCATACATGTATACATACATGTATACTTCACAGATTTTGTACTAGGGGCTAAATGTGTTGATATATATTAAGTCCTTAACCCAGTGGCATTTCATAAGTGTCCAACACAGACTAGCCCTCAGCAACAGCAGTATTTCGTAGAGGAAACATAAGGGATCACACAATATTCACTGAATTTATACCAACTGGAATCTGGAAAGAAACCATAGAAATCACACAGCAGATCAAGCCCCTGACTCAGGTAAAGTGAGATCACTTATATACTATTTCAGCAAGCAAATCTAATAATTACTCAGCACATGATGGATATGATTGATGGTGTTAGAGTTTCTGTTGGACCTACAGGCAAAAGGGAGAACTGGTTGTTGGAAGGCTAGAGGTAAGTGTAGGGCTTATTCATTGTCACCTAGCAGGTGGCCACAGGTAACACCTACACCTGCTGAAAATAGAAGACTTTTCTATTCTTCAAGCCAAGAATATATACAGGGACCTACCTACCTCAGAAGGGAAGATGGAACACTTGCGGTTCAGTTTGCCAGAAGAAAATAGAGATTTAAGTAATGGCACTGAGGTGAAAGTACATAGAAACAGATGAGGGGGCCTCCCTGATGGCGCAGCGCTGTGGAGCTGTCTGCAGCTATGGCGCGAGTTCGATGCCCAGTGGGGGAGATTCCCACATGATGCAGTAGACGTCTCCTGCCTCGCTCACTGCTCCCCTCAGTGTGGTGGATCTGCCTGTTCTACTTCCCATTCTGTCTCTGGTGAACCCTCTCACTGCCCTGCACCTTTGGCCTGTACCCCAGCTTGTATGCAAAAATAAATAAAATCTTAAAAAAAAAAGAAACAGACGAGGGATCACAGATGCTGTTTTGACACTCTCAGTGGGTTTTTACCTACATTGGCCAGGATGCAATGGGTATCCACAGTACAGAAGTCACTTTGCCACTAGGAGAGCATATGATGGCATCTTCGCTAGAAAATTTCTTCCTATCTCCAAGTCTCTTCATTGGAAGCCATACCCTGATCAAACTACAGAAATTCTTTCCAAAATTTTAACCCAAATAAAGCTGAACTTCGGTGTGGCCTACCTTACCCCAGTATTTCTTTCTAAAGAAAAATTATTTTGGCAAAGAAGCATCATTGAGCAATTTAATTATTTATTGAAACCTTGGAAAGAGCATCTAAGGGAAATTCCATTTATTTTCTTATAATAAAATGCCCTAGTTCTCCACAAATAGCTCTTCACTCTCTCATCTGTACTTTCTATCTCTCAAACCTTCTGCCTTTAGGTTTCTCTTTCTTCTTATGTTACCGTCCTATCTCCTGCTTTTCTGACTCTTAAGATAACGTCGTGTTCTGGTTCAGAATGTGGTCTCTGGAATCTTATTGACTAGCTCCGAACCCTAGAACTGCCAGTGTTTGCTCGTGGCCTTGAAAAAGTTGCTTAATAATATTAGTGAACAAATACTGACTTTCACCTTCTGCCAGGTAGGTATTAAGTAATTTGTCCAAGGTCACCTGGCTGGTCAGATAGAACCAGAACTCCAGCCCAGGCAGTGTGGCTCCAAAGCCCACATTCTTGAAGACTATACTGTTCTGCTCCGCTATACCTCAGTTTTCTCATCTTTAAAATGGGGCTGGTAATAATACCTTTCCACGGCAGGTAAGGCAACGTATTAGTGAGTGGTAGTGCTGGAAATACATTAAATCCCCCCCTGACATCAAATGTTCTTGATGGCTGCATTTTACTGAGTCAACTAAAATTCAGAGAAGTTACTTTCCTATAGTCATACTAGTAAATTACTAAAGCAGGCTGGATTTCAAATTCAAATCTATACTACTTCTAGATTAGGCATTCAGACCATATTCAGCTAAAAATATTGGGGGTGCTTTTCAACCTTCCTGGCCTTCTATCTTATCTTTAAATTAAGGGTTGATAGTACCTGTCCTGCCTACATAAAAAAAACTGAGGTAAGGAGAAAGACAAAATGTGAAAATGCAATCTGTACACCTTCATGAAGCAAAACAATGTAATTAAGCTACCATTGCAGTATTCTAGAAGCATTCCCCTAAGGGGAACTAAGCCGGGAAAAGAATTTGGTACACTAGACACACTAAAATCACCCGAGAACACCGAGGATGCTCATTCAGCCTATTAGGGGTGGGTGCGGGGTGGGGAAGGCTATTAAGAGAAACTACTGGGCCTCCCTGGTGGCACAGTGGGTTAAGTGCAGTGCTGTAGAGCTGTCAGCAACTGTGGCGCAAGTTTGATGCCGGCCGGGGAGATTCCCACATGGTGCAGCAGACTTCTCCTACCTCGTGCGCTGCTCCCCTCGTCAGTATTTCAGTCGATCTGCCTGTGCTGCTCCCCACTCTGTCTCTGGTGAACCCTCTCACCAGCCTGATACCTCTGGCCTGCAACCCAGCTTGTATGCATAAATAAATAAAAATCTCAAAAAAAAAAAAAAGAGAAACTGCTGACATGGGAACAGAGATCTAGTTGTCAAACTACATGAGACCAGGGATCTCGGGGGGAATTGGGGCATTGTCCCTGCTGCATATTGGGGGATGGGAGAACCTTTGTTCTAGTGAAATCACAGTGCATTTCAGAGAGCCTATTCATGGAAAAGAAGGAAGCCTCAACAGTTGAGCTCGCATAGAACCTAGTCACCTGTACATCCAAGCTTGTTTTATTCCTTGTCCTTACAGAATCATTTGCCCAGCAAATATTTTTAAGCACTTATTAAGTGTCAGACACTCTTCCAAAAAATACAAGCAAGTTACCCATTTTTGTGTAGTCTGAGTTCTTATATGGCAGAAGGGGAGATGTAAGAAGATAAAAAATATAATTATTTTGTGAGTTTTGAAGGAAATGAACATCTGTATATTCATTAAAAGAATTTTCTGATGCTAGATCACCATATGATTTCGGCAAGTGATCTGAATAAAACTTACATTCTCATTTACCTAATTAAGTCAATATAGTTTCTTAGCATCTACAACTAAAATGATTTTAAACAAACCCAAAAGTAAAGTCAATATTGGTTTCTGTCTCATTCTAACAAGGTAAATTTTATATATATATGTGAATAGAGGTTAAAAAGTCCCCATATCAGTGAATAAATTAATTTCTAATTGAGGTGCATTTTTGTGGTTAATAGCTATTTATAAATTGGGTATTAGAAATATTTGCAAAATTTACTCAATCCAAAAGGAATATTTTAATTGCTAGGGCATTAAGACCTCATAGATAGAGGGATTTTTTTTTAAAGACAGAATTACTTTTGTCTTACATTCATATTTTTATTGTAAATAACAATAAAATGACTTATAAAATATATTGCTTTGGGGAAATTTCTTTATGCAATATGATTAGAAATAGGATTTAAGAAAAAGGGAAGATATAAAGTTCATGACTATTAACAAAGTGCATATTCACATGTTTTGAATAGATTATGGTGAAATATCAAATTACACTGGAATTTAGATTTCATTGGTAACATATAGGAGAATGATCTAGAATTGTATGTTGTCAATAGTTTAATATGGCAGAAGTTAAAGTCTTTGTAACTCACAATACAATTTTTCATATAATGACTTAAAATATGTAGGAGTACATAGTTTTGTAAAATTCTTTTAGGGAATGCATGAAATAAAATCTTGAATACCGTGTGTGTAATATGTAGGCTGCATTATATTTAATGTCTCCTAGCGGGAGTCCCGTTTCACACAGTGCCCAGTTTCACTTCAAAGACTACTTTGAGGGGTGAATTTTCATTTGCATTGATTGCTCCGTAGATTATTAGAAAGACCTGGACAGATAATTTGCGAGGATGGTGGAGAGTGTGAGGTAGTCCTGAGTCTTCTAACTCTTTGATTCCTTGAATCACAGTTTTTCCATTTGGAATATGAGCAGAAGGAAGCCTGCTAATCTACAATTGGATAAAACACAGTCATTAAAGAACAGAGACTCTGGGATTTGACTGCCTGGGCTCAAGGTGGTCAGGCTCTGCCACTGGGCGACTTGAGGCTTTTTTCTTATCTTTCTATGTCTTCTGCCTGTCAGCTAATTATAACCATAAGAATAATAACAACACCTATTGAAAAGAGTTGTTGTGATGATTAACTAATTAAATTTATAGATCAAACGCCTGACACATTGCTGTTACTCTCACACATCACTGTAGCTGTTATCACTATTAGCATCATTCACCAAGCTGTTGAGAAAATCAAATGGGACTATTTATGGAATATTCTGTAAGGCTTATGGCTGCCACCCAAATAAGAGCTGTACGATATTGATATGGTGCTTTTACAGCAAATTGCAAAAGAGGACATGAAACTGCTAAACTAGCTCACCCATGTGACTGTCATTATTTACCGTAGCAGGAGGCCACAGAGTCCACAGGGCTCTGGTCTCCCCTTTCTGGGCTCTGCCTGTCTTCACAGCCACTCCCCTGTGCTCACGGGACAGCTGCTGGCAGAAGCTGAGGTCAGATGCCCCCTTCTACTACAGTCTGAATGTTTGGGTTCCCTCCCTCCATGTGTTGAAACCCTTACCCCAATAATATTAAGAGGTGGGCCTTTGAGAGGTGCTTGGGTCGTAAAGGCAGAGGCCTCATAAGTAGGATCAATGTCCTATAGAAGGGACCCCACGGTGCTCCCTCTCTCTTGCTACAGGAGGGCACAGCTAGCACACGCCGGCTACAAACCAGGACGAGGGCCTCACCTGACTTTGCTGGTGCCTTGAGCCTGGACTTCTCAGTATCCAGAAATGGGAGAAACAAATTTCTGTTGTTTGTAATCTACACAGTCTATGGCATTTTGTTAGGGCAGCCTGAGCAGATTAAGGCCTTCCTTCTCAATGGCCAACTTCAATTGGGTATCCAGTTTTGCATCAAAAACATTTCTTAAGGGGGCCTCCCTGGTGGCACAAAGGGTTAAGTCTCAGCCTATGAAGCTGTCTGCAGCCACTGCAGCACGAGTTCAATCCCCGGCCAGGGAGCTTCCCACATGGCGCAGCAGACCTCTCCTGCCTCGCCCACTGCTCCCCTCAGCAGTGTATTTCAGTCGATCTGCCTGTTCTGCTCCCCACTCTGTCTCTGGTGAATCCTCTTACCACCCCAGCCGTCTGACCTACACCCCAGTTCTTGTATGCATAAATAAATAAATCTTTAAAAAAATTTCCTAAGGGAATGCCATGCACTGATTTTTTTAACACTAAGTGTCTGAATTCATCACTGGCAAACAGGACTCTGCGGTGACACTCAGCAGGACCCAGACCCTAAATCTAGGGAAATGTGCTGTGTGATGTCCTCGATGGGTGCCTGCAGGAGCCCGATGTTATATTAAAGCTAGTCAGTGAGGGGAATTGAAAAAAGTGACTGTTTATAAAGTCATAGGCAAGTGTAGGGGTGGTGTAGTCCAGGAATTAGCAAGGAGAGGACATGATTAGTCCTCCGCCTGCAGAGCAGGGAGACACTATTAGAGCGCTCACATAGAGAACTGAGGGGAGGGCTGCCCCGGAGGATCTTTGTCCATTGCTAGAGCGAGGCTGTTACCTGCAGCTGTTTAGCAACAGAGGAAGCCAGCATAATAAATAGCACAGGCTCGTTCCTCTACTCCACGTTGAAAGCCACAGCGCAAGGGAGCCATTAGTGCCATCACAGCACACTCATCACCAGGTCAGGCACCCGAGGCCAGAGTGGAGAAAGATCAAGACACAAGGGGGGTGCCCGTGGAAGAGACAGCACGGATGAATCTGAGCACGCGTGGGCTGCCCAGAGGAGAGGGATCAACAACTGAACAAAACTCTGTGCTGCTAGGGAAGAGGAAGGGGGTCGGGCTGGGTGGACACCCAATAGGATTTACTCTCAGCGTCCTTGTTCAAAATAAATTGTTCTGTTTCTTTGTCATGCATAAATTTTCTAAGATTGCAGGCATCTTTTATTTGCAAGTAAAATTCATCCTCAAGGGAATGGCCCATGAAGATAACAGAGATGGAGCTGCCATTACTTGAGGGATTCAAGTAAAGGGGTTGTTCTGCTTTTTCAGCGAAAAGTGAAGAAATCCATTCCCGGGAGGAATTGCAAAAGGAAACGGCTGTTCCCTTGATAAAGCCAAAGAGGGCAAGCCTAATGAGGCCTAAGCCAGCTACGAGGTGTAATTTACTGAACATTGCTGGCTGCCTTGCCAGGTTTCAAGAAAATTTTCTGCAATACATGATTAGTAAGAAAAGATTTGGGTACTTTTGTTTTCCAAAAGAAACTTGACTACCTTAGTCATAGAGAAAAATGTTCTTGCAAAATCTCGAATTTCTATGCAAAGTGGTGTCCTAAGTCAGAATTTACACAATGTATTATTGCCTTGTGGATGAGGATCAGTTAATTAGTCTGAACTAAATGTCAAAATAAACAAACACAATCCCTAAGGGATGCCAAGAAGCTCTATGACTGAGTGGCAATATCAAGTGCCCGTGAGGGCAAGGACATCTCAACGAAGGATGCACATTAGAACCATTTGGAAAGATTAAAAATTTGGAAAGATTAAAAAAATCCTACACCCAGATTCCACCCCATAGCAATTACATAAGAATCTCTGTCAGTGAGCTCTAGGCATTCGTCATTTTTGAAAAGCTCCCTAAGTGCTTCCAGTATTCTACCAGGGTTGAGAATCTCTGGTCTGTAGGATATCTACATCCCTGGTGTTGCTTGTAATCCAAAATTCCTTAACTATACAACACCCAAGTTGTCTCTGTCACCTTGGACTTCTCCAGGATTAGTATTTTGATCACTGCATTCAAGTCTATAGTCCCAATTGTATTCAACCAAAATAACTCTACTGAGTATCTAGGATAAGGAGAAAGTGAAGGAGTGAGGAAGGAAGAGGGGAAGGAGTACAAGAACTAGAATGATTTAAAAACTTGGAAAGTAGGAATTTCTCTGATGTGATCCCGTTGAAAACCACTGGTTCCACCCTCCACTTCCTCATGCTGCTACTTCAGAGAAGAGGTTAATTATAGGGCTGTAATTTTTATAGAGTTGGCTATTTTGATTAATTGGTTTTGCTAGTGAACTCTTAAGCATTCCCGTTGACACTTTTGTTAAAATGTTATTAGCTTCCTTTCCTTCATTAATGAGAACTGAATCATCCCAGAGCAAAGGTTCTGAGCTGTATTATTGAAATTTAATGTAGGTCTGTGATCATTCCTTGAGTTCCCTAAATAGAGAACTGGAAAGACACATTCCCTTGTCTGAATGTTCTGTCACCAGAACAGTTGAATGTTCTGCCCTTTCTTATAGTGAAACCAGCCAGCCAGTCATTGACACGGTGACAATTTGTTAATCATGTACGTGTGCCGACCTGGGCAGTATCCTGGTCAGGGCAGATAGAAGTGAAAAGATGGTGTATTTTCATAGGGGGCAACTTAGAGTCAGCTCTCGGTGTTCCCTCAGCCAGGCAATATCTAGTTTCATATTTAACATAAAAACTCCAAATTATTTTAAAACATATTTTAGCAGAAAAATCATTTGCTTATTTGTTTATTTCTCTTAGCTTCACCTGTGGAGAAACTGGCTCTCCAGAGTCCAAGTTTCTGACTAAGACTTTCTGTCCACCTGGGGGCAGCATATCCTCACAAAGAAAAGCACCTGGAAGCTGTGTTTTTGCTGGATTTGCCAGTATATGGTTTTTCTGTTGTTGTTTTATTTATCTTCCACAGATAAGTGAAACCATCTGATAGTTGCCTTCACTTTCTGACTTATTTCACTTAACATAATCACCCCAAGGTCCATCCATGTTGTCCCCAAAGACCCTGTTCATCCTTTTTAATTGTTGAATAGTACCCTCTCGAGTATATAGTCCATAAACCTTAGACTTAGTGAAAAACCTACTTTTTACTGGAGGAACATGGGGCAGCAAGAATCAAGGAGAGGAGAGGGGAAGGAAAAGGGCAGGGCAGTGGCACTGAGGTTTGGTGGAGGGTGAGTGAAGCTTGTGCACCTATGGAGGAGTGAAAATGTACTCACAAAGCTACGGAGGCATGTGAATGACTGACAAATTCAGTAATAACCATACAAAGAAAAGCACCTGGTTGGAAACAACATGCTTTCTGAACTCTTGACTTTCACAAACACAAAGCTTCACAGCCATGTTCCCAAATAACTGACTCCATCAATATTAATTCTGAAGAAGGAAACCAGAAGAAATGGACCTGTAGTAATGCTTTTATAACATGGTGACTAAGCCATGCCTCTTTAAAATATAACTGAAAATGTAAGTCCACAGGCCCCTTAGGTAACCGGACCATTAACATTCATTGGGATTCTGATTGGATGGGAAGGCCCCTTTCATGTTAATCTCTCTTCTCGAAGCTAATGCCACTGAAGCCAGACTTGTCACCGCCTTTAAAGGATGTTGGTTACTAGTTAGAATTGGGTCTGCTAAGGAAGAAAAGAAAGGTTTGTAGTAAGATTAGAAAGCCACAGGCTTCAGCATGGAAGATAAATGTGCTATGGAACGTTCTGGAACAATGAGGAAATACTCACTGAGATTCCAAGTCGGAGAATTAGAGCTGGAAGAAGAGTGGCACCTCTGACCAACAAAAGGTCTATTTAGAATAAAGTTAAAACAGCTAAGTATAATCTTCCAAGAGACTAGATACCAGATACCAGATAAGCCTCTTAGTTACTTTAAACAGTATTTTCTAAACTTTAATCATGTATACATTAACTTCATAAATTATTTTTAGTAAGAGGATACCAGTTACTTATCTGGTATTTCTTATAAATTGTTGTATACATTTGTATGCATTAGTGTTTTGTAAAGCCTAATGTCTGAGAATTCAAGGTTTTGAAGAAATAATTCTATTTTTCTAATATGCAAATTTTAAAATATGGAAATAATTAGTCTTTCTAAATAAGTAACTGTCCCATCTAACGTGGTATGGGGTCCTCTCTGGAGGCATAATGGGTTAAGCACAGCACTATGAAGCTGTCCAGAGCTACTGCAGCAAGAGTTCGATCCCCAGCCAGGGAGCTTCCCACATGGCGCAGCAGACCTCTCCTGCCTCGCCCGCTGCTCCCCTCAGCAGTGTATTTCAGTTGATCCGCCTGTTCGACTCCCCACTCTGTCTCTGGTGAACCCTCTCACCATCCCACACCTCTGGCCTCCACCCCAGCTTGAATGCATAAATAAATAAAATCTTAAAAAAATAAAGTGGTATGGGAACCATATTTTGGAAAGCATTTTCTAAAGGGTAACATCTCAGCAATATAATAAACAAAGAAAAATGCAGACTTGCTACTAAGATAAAGAGGTGGGAAGAAAGTAGAACAAATGTCAACCCGATTTGGTAAGAATTACACACCTGAATTTCTTATTAATACTATTTTCAGATTTTCTAGTAGGCTTAAATCCTATTTATTTTTTTTCCTTCTTAATTATTGCCACTTGAAGTAGTATAAAAATGCAAAACTTGATTTCATTCATTTGGTAAATAGTTCACTTAGCAAGCCTGGTCTTGCTAAGATCCTGTAGTCTAAACAAGACAGATATAGTTCCTATCTTCATGGAACTTGGATCCCAGCTGGGTGAGGCTTGTAGTACCATAAAGCTTTTTCAGTGAGACAGCAGCCTCTTGAGAGCATTGCCCAGATACCCAGGAGCAAAGGTGCCCAGGACTCCTTAGACATGAATACTTAACCTTGCTATTCATGTATGAGGAAACAATCTAGACAGTGAGAATCTATTTTTAAAGGTGTTTTTTCTCCTCTCTAGGTGAATACCCCCTTCCAAGAGTAGATTATACACCCCCCAAAATTTGAACTTCATCAACATTTCCTTTGTTTCCCCTTCTTCATTCCCTTTCCCTCATTGTTCTTAACATGCTTGATAGAATTGATGGAACTACAAGAGTAAGCACGCCTAGAGCTCTGAAAAAAAAATTGGCAATGCTAAGTCTTTCTGGATGTCATATTGAGTCATCATTCTGTCAGTTTGCAAGTGCTGATTATGGGCTGATGGTGTACATGACAAAGTCACATCAGGAAGATCATGTTCCCATCACTACTCAGAAGCATGTTCTTGGCTAGAATTTAATCATTTGATTCCCACAGGAAGGTTTTTGTATCCAATGTCATCTGAGTTCAGCAGGATGCTTATTAAATGTATGTTCATTATCATCTCTCAATTCTACTGACTTTGAACCTTGGAGTTCAAACCCTAGGACTCTGCATTTCCCCCCACACAATGATACCTCTTTCCAGTGACAAATTTAGGTATTTAACTAGTCAATTCCAGTTAGTTCACCAAGCCAGCTTGTTTTCAGTGAATTGATGAATTAGATTCAGTTGACTTGTGGATAATGTAGATATGACAAGTCTAAAAGTAATTTCCTTTTTAAAGATGATACTAAATAGAGAAAAAATAATTCTTAGATCCTTCCCTTGACTATGACATTGGATCAAGCATGTCAAGCCCTTGGAAGAAAAATCGTGGGCTTTTTGGTCAAAATGCCAGTAAACTGCAGTGATGGAAGGAGAACTGAGAAGAGAGATGGAAATTCTGACTCAGAAAAAGATTAGGGATAATTATACTCCCAGCCTTTTGGTTTATACTTTCTGATATCTTTTTTATGAATACATTAGTTAAAATGCTGGATGACTGATGTAGGGAATGTTCCAAATACCTAAGTGCCAGGCACTGTCCTAGGTGCTGAGGAGTTCATGATGAGCAATTTAGAGTCTGTTCTTGTCTTAAATATACTTAATAGTCTAAACAGAATGAACCAGGGTTCAATTCCAACTCTGTCACTTACAAGTGACCAGTCACTTCACCTCTCTGAACTTCTGTTCTCTTATTTTAACTCCTAGTGTAGCATGAGTCCTATAGAGCACCAATGGCCTTAGAGTGGGCAGGAGTCCCCTCTCCATTAATAACTTATTAATGTGTGTATCTCCGTCTTCCTACCAGTCAATTCTTGTTTAATGTGGATCTAGAACATGCCAGACCAGTGAAAAATCCATCTTCTCTTCATGGCCCAACCCAGGGACCCCTGGGGCCAATTGCATCAACCCTTTCTTGAAATTTGCTCTCCAAATTAGCTCTCATGTTCTCTGGTCATGTGAGAGGGTCACATCCATTACCTCATGGGTGTGGCAGCATTAGCAAAGCCCCAGGGAGCTGTGAAACCCAGTGGAGCCTCCTCCAAGGACATGCAGAGAAGTGGCAGTAGCACGCTTCCACTCTGCAGAGCCACTGGTTCATAAAAAGAAAAAGAACATGATCTGGGTGCAGAAAGATTCACTACCAAAGCAGCTTCAGGGCTAAGAAAGGACTGTGGTGGAGAGCTGGTAGGTAGAAGGAACAGAATAGACATCCATGGGAAAAAGGGGGCCCCCTAAGGTGACATCTATAGATATCAAGGGAAATATCTATAGATATATCAGAAAATATCTATAGATATAGATATAGAGATAGAGAGAGAGATACAGATACAGATAGAGATAGAGATAGAGATAGATAGAGATAGATAGAGATAGATAGAGATAGATATAGAGATATATAGATATAGAAATATATAGAATATAGAAAATATCTATAGATATTTTCTAGATAGATATTTTCTACTCAGAAGCCAAACCAAGTCTGTCAAACGTCAATAGATAAGGGGTAGAGTGTTTGACCTCAGATTGGGCCATTTTTATGAACATTTAGCTTCAACCTAGGGTCCTATTACTAGATTAGGCCATAGTATATTCTGTGGTTTACATATAGGGATTAATAGTAATACAACATCATTGTTAATAAAACTAATATAAATTGAGCAACTATTATGTGCTTGGTGTCATTATGGGCCCTGGGGATGTAATGATGAACCAAATAGTCTTTGCCTTCATGGCACATACCTTCCGGTTAGGGGAGACAGTAAATAAAAACAAACCAATTAAATGAAAAAAAAATAGAAATGACGTAATTGCAGACAATGTTAAGTGCTATGAGGAAAAGGGAAGTGGGTAGAGAATAAGTGAAGGTCTGCTCTTTAAAATGTGGGACAGGGAAGACCTCTTGATTGAGGTGATGTTTGAGCTGAATAGGTATTTGAGGAAAGAAGATTCCACACAAAGGAAAGAGGGTATCCATATTGAAAGGGTGATTGCTGTGTATTTTACAAGTTATGTATATTTGCTGAATTAGCTCATAAAATATAAGACAGGTGTTGTTACTGGTATGTGAGGAAACTGAGGAAACTCAGAGAGGCTAAGTAATGTGTGAAAGGCCACACAGCAAGGTAAGTAGCAGACCTGGCAGGTGAATCCACCTCAAGGCCCTTTATTTCTATGCTGAATTGTTCCTGGGGCTAACCATTCCTAAAACTCACTTGAATCTGGTTCTCTGCTCCACCACCCAAGGCATACTCACCCACCATCTTAAACTTCTATCAGCTCTAGATTCTGGAATTTGATGCAAATCCTGAGAGACAGAGCTTGGTCTTAATCCCTGACTCCTATCAAAAAAAATCTTCAAGGAAGAGTCCTTGAGAAATCAGCTGAAGCAGGTGCCCAAACATGTCTGGGTTTGAAAGCACCTGGAGGCACTGAAGGAATTTGTCCTCAGGAAGCCCTGTGGAGGCCAGCCTTTCCCAGGCACTCAACTAGGCTGCAGTGTCCATTTCCTTCTTTCTGGGGGGAACTGGGCGTGGAGGGGGTGTCGGTTACAACTGCCCTGACTAAAGAAATGTGCAGGATGGAAAGACAGCCATTACCCCAGGCTGGCCATCGTCTCCTTAGCAACAATAGTCGTGTACACATCCACACACAAACAGTGCACCAAAACAAGCAAAGGTCACTCTCTCTGGGCACGTCCAAGAATGATCTCAATTTTTCATAAAACAATGTTTATAAATTAGATGGAACCCGGAGCAGTCCGGGAATAGAAATAACCATTTTATGAGGCTTCCTGCCATTACATTATTGCTTGTTTGCTTTGAATTTTCAAATACAGTGTGCAGCCCACCCATTCCAGAGCCAAGCAAAGACCTCTTGACAAAGCCTCCAGCCAAGGGAGCCTGGATGGGGGGGATGGTTTCCTTGTTAACACTAGTAGGGGATCCCATTCAGGGCTTTTTGACTGGAAACACCTGAAAGGCAGGGGCTGTACCCAATCTACCTTTCTACCCCAGCCAACTACCAGCAGGTCAAAAGAAAGTTTGAAATCATCTTGAATGTTGAATGAGTGAGCAGTTAACTGAATCAATGAATGAAAGAATGTACAAATAGGGCCTCCTTGGTGGTGCATTGGGTTAAGTCTCAGCACTATGCAGCAATCTGCAGCCACTGCAGCACGAGTTCAATCCCCAGCCAGGAAGCTTCCCACATGGTACAGCAGACCTCTCCTGTCTCGTGCGCTGCTCCCCTCAGCAGTGTACTTCAGTAGATCCTCCTATTCTGCTCCCCACTTTGTCTCTGGTGAATCCTCTCACCACCCCCACACCTCTGGCCTATGCCCCAGCCCTTGTATGCATAAATAAATAATTTTTAAAAAAAGAATGTACAAATAATTGTGTCCCCAGGGCAAGTGCTAATGAACAGACACCCACAAGGGCTATCTCCAGGTGTGGGATCTCGTTAGATGTTACAGCTTTATACAGAGCCCCCTTGTTCTTCAGCCTGCTCTCTGCTCCTCCTGGCTTTTCCTCGGTCCCTCTGGGTCTCCATGCTCCTAGCACAGGCCGCTTTTCAACCTTGACTCCAGAATCTACTTTCCCTTTTTAACTGTGATTTCCCACTGTCTTCTCTCCCTGGATGTAACTGGCTGCCATGAAGAAAAGAATTTGATAAGTTAAGTGTCTTAGTTGGCTTCCCTCAGAAGCAGCGCCTGAGGTAAGGATTCATATGTTCATGGTTTATTTGGGAAGAGAGGCTGGAAGGGAAGATCCCAATGAAGAGTGCGTGTTAATCCAGCTGCCGCTATGAGACTTCAGTCCCTTGCGAACACTATGATAAATGGTGCAGGAAATATGTCAGCTTACTGCCACCCAGTTGTCCCACCCAGGGGCAACTTGTGTTGAATGAGCTGAGGTATTTATATACCATCCTGTAAGTCACTGGGTGCAGGGTCTGATTCTCTGACACTTTGAGACTGCACATGAGCAGTTTGGCTTGCTTGGCTTTGGAGAAAGCTCTCAGCAAAGTGTGGCAGTTATCTATGGCTGGAAAAAAACAGGGCATATTGAAGGAGTAAAGCTGGAAGAATGTGGGTGCGGCACTGACAACATGGGTCACCCTAACTTTTACAGATTGAAAGGCTAGTCGCATGTGTTGCAAATACTCTCCTAGAGGGATCTGACTTTCTAAAGAAGAGCTGGAATGGGATAATGCCTCACCTCCAATGGCGGTCTCTTGCTCAGGTTGGGAGATAAGAAAGGAAGCGGTGGAGATTTAGAGTTGATAGAGTACAGGTGAATCTCCACGTAGATATACAGATGTCTGAACTATTCTTAGGATTCTGTGTGAGGAGAGCTTTCTGCCTTTAATTTCTTATTTATTTATAGTTCATTCATTCATGCTTCATGCATTCCTTTAAAAGCTAGACTTTGGGAGATAGTTGATGCTAAAATTGTGCCTGACCCTGGGATGCTTGAGACCGAGTTCCTGCTCTCAGTGAACTCAGTCTCTTGGGATAATTATACAAATAGAAAAGTTACATGATAGTAATGTATAGTTTTATGGAACCCAGATGCAGGCAATGTAACCCAGTCTTGCATAAGAACATCAGAAAGGGTGGAAAAATCAACTAAAGTCACTTTCCTACCTGGGTGGAATGACGCCGGGCATCTCAGGCTGAAGGCATGGCAGCCATTATGGTGCAAATCTGGAAGGTAAAATAGGTTGCAAGTCTCTCAATACCCTATCAGGTGGGTACTATTGTTTTCCATTTTACAGAAGAGGCAATAAAGGGTGATTAGGTCATTTGCTTAAGGTAACACAGCTGATAAAGAACAGACCTAGCCCTTGCGCCCAGAGAATCCATGACTGAGTTTGCACTATTCTCTCTGCTTCTCCAGAGAGAGCATGGGTGCTTAGGAGAACCCCAACTGGGTCAGTGGCTATGAGTCAGGGGAGCCCCCGCACGTGGGGGTAGTCAGACACAGAGCTAGCTGTGAGAATATGAGCCTCACCACTTCTTCGGGTTCCAGTTGGTGACTCCACCTTTTCCTCTGCCTGCTTCCCGGAATCCACTTCCCAGTCCCCCAAGGGGTATATACCTAACAAACCGTGGGGACCCCAGAAAATTACTCATCTGTACTGAATCCAGAGACATAATCCAGAAGTTGCTTTGTCAAATTTTAAACTAAATTTCCACCCACTTGTTTTGTTGCTATGAGGCTCTTTTCCCTAAATGTTGAGTGGTGGGAAGGGTGAAAACTGAATTTCAATTATTTGAGGGCTCTGGTTTGGATTAATTCCAGTTAATTGTGCACTTACTGTATGATGTCAATGTATTCTTAAAGTCTCCAAAAAGCTGGAAGGAATGCCTTGATTTAAAAAAAAAAAAGTGTTGCTCTCTCAACAACTTCTGGTCTATTTGGTCAGAGTCTAAATTTATCCACGAGAAGCCATTAGAAAAAAAATTAAATTAAAATTCAGCTGACAATAACTTCTTCTGTATATATAAGTGTAATAACCTACTAAAATCAATACGCAAAATTTTACCCTGTTCTTAAGAATTGACTGAATGAGCGGAGAGCACCATTTTTTTTGCTCTATAGTGGGTTCGACCATTAGCTACAAATACTCAGCCACTGTAATATCACATCATTGCACACACAAGTTACAAGACAGTTTCAGCAAATATGAGAGTATTTCCATGCCACACATAGCAAAAAGATCTAAATAAAATATCCTTTCTGAAAACTGGCTCAGTGTGGGTACTTTGCATTGATCTTGGAGAGCAAAGACACGTCCGTTGCTTTTGCTCCTTTGCTGTGTGGATTAGCTCCCTTGTTGGAGAACCAGCCCAAATGATGGGAAGGATGTTGGGGAGGGGTCAGGGTTGCAGAGAGGGAACCCCAACTCTGCCACTGCCTCACTCTGGACGAGTCACTTTACTTTGGGAGCCTCCACTTCTTGTCTCAAATGAATTCGACGCTATGATCTCTGAAGACAGGTGTTGATTGCCTAGTGCTGTGATCAAATAAGACCAAAGCATCGGCATTGGTATAGACAGGCAAGCCCGGGGCGACCTTGCGTTTTGTCTAACCAGAAATCTACAAGCTTTCTGTAAAGGCCCAGAGGGTAAGTATTTTTGGCTCTGTGGGCCTTATTTTCCCTGTCACAAAGACCCAACTCTAATGAAACATGCACACAGCCATAAACAATCCATAAGATTCAGAGGAGTGGCTGGAGCCCAGGGACCCTATTTACAAACAGAAGCAGGAGGCACCAGGGAGGATAGTCCAGCGGGGTCCAGCTCACAGCCCCGGACGGAGAGGGTGGCTGTGATATCAGGTGTGCAGTGGGGACTGAGCCCTGGCCTGCCTCACAGACCTACCCCAGGTCCCCCTTGCAAAGGCCGCCAGAACCACTTAGCCTTCTGCACCTTGGAGGGACCGGAGAACAGGCTTAGGTGTGAGTCTCTTTCACCGAAGGGGTGAAAGAGTTAAGGAGGCAGGGACAGACACAATTGTTTCTTTCTAGGGAAACTATTCGGACTTGGGAACTAGACTTAGGAACAGCTGGAACTCATCATGGCTGAAGTTTTTTAAGTTAAAAAGTTTTATTTAGGCCCCTGCAAAGGTTTCCTTAGGCCAAGTGTGAAGCCCTGTGCTCAGCCTGCTAGCTCTCCCCAGCCAAATACTGCAGTCAGTTGTGCCTGTGGGCCTCGTTCTCCTGCCCTGCTGCTGACCCTCCTGCCATCTCGATTCTTTCCTTCCTTCCTTCTTCTAGCCTCTTCCATAAAGCACCAGTCCACATAGGTCCCCTCTGACAAGTGGGATGGGATTGTTTCAGCAATATGGGGCGTTGCATAACCCCAAAAGTCTTGTGAGTGAGGATTCCCAAATGCAAATGATGTAGGTATCCCCTAGAGTCTCGTGTCCAGAGCTGTGGGTACAGACAGAATGGAAGGGGGTGTCTTATAAGCCATCAAAAGTGGGGTGGAAAGAACAGATTCTTGCCCCTTCTTTCAGGCTGGTTTAGACAAAGGAGACCGAGGAGCTGTTTGAGACCAAGGAGTGGTTTGTCTGGTGTGACTGGTGGCAAACCTCTGGGTTATTACAAACCCAATGAGCAATAGTCCTTCATAACGACACACTTTTTTTTTCTTTTCTTTCCTTTTTTATTTACTTTTTGGCTAAAGAAATAAGGGTAAGGAAGCAGAAAGTTGAACTTCACTAGACACCAAATCTTCTGGCGCCTTGGTCTTGGACTCCCGGCCTCTAGACCTGGAAGAAATCAATTTCTGCTGTTTACAGGTCACCCGGTCTATGGTATTTTGTTCTAGCAGCCACCAGACGGATGAGGACAGTCAGAGATCTGATATGCTCCCGGGCATCCCAGTATCTGACCAGGGGCTGAAAGCAGAGCTGAGTGCAAGAAGTCGGGGAGAGAGGGGAGGGGGCAGACAGAGAGAGGGAGATAGACAGAGAGAGAGAGAGAGAGAGAGAGAGAGAGAGAGTGAGCGAGAGCGCAGAGGGGGTGGAGAATGGTGGAGAATGGGTGGAGAATGGAAATCAGAAACAGAAAGGAAGATGGGGGTGGGGGGAGAGACACAGAATGATCGCAAGTGTCACCTATGATACAACATGACAAGGACTCAGGAACGTGAGACCCATTCGCTGAAAATGGTCATTAGTCCTTCCAACATCACAGGCTACATTCTAGGGCCAGGTCTTTCTCATGGAGAAAGGCAAACAATAAACATGGAACACACATGTAAATACAATAATTGCACAGAGTCTCCTTGTGATGAGGAAATGAAAATAGGGGTAGGGAGAACCTGAATTGACATCCAAACTACTCAGGGGAGGGCCCTCTGAGGAGCTGACACACAGAACGAGGACTTTTTTGGAGTCAACCAGGTGAAGATCTGGGGGATGTCAGATGTCAGGGGGGCCTTTGGCATGCTGCGAATGCTGTCAGAGCCCAGTGGGGAAGCAAGTAGCTCTCTCTGGGGGCTGGACCTCAAAGCGTGGATAGAACAGAGAGCATTTATTTGGGTCCTGTCTTAAAGGATGGATTAAGTTCACTAAGCCGTTTGCCTTGGGGGCTTGGGGGCCCGGTGAGGGTAGCAGGGGTGCTGTTATAGGAGCAGCAGCTCATAGGCAGTACCCAGGCAGACACGGGATCCTAGTGGGCAGTCAGGAACCCCACTCTATCTCAGGGGTGATCATATTTGGCTTAAATTCACATCAAAGGATAAATTATTGGTAATGGTTTAACTGAAAGCATTTTTGAAAAAAAGAGCATCTCAAGTATTTTGTGAGATTCTGAGGGAGGGGGTAGTGGAATGGGGGGAGGCAGTGAGACGCTAGAGAAGAAAGGGGGAGCCAGCAGCAACATATGTAAATGACACTATTCCCAAGTCATCCTGCTGAGCCCTATGCTGTTCTTCTGCTGGCTCCTGCAGCTGCAGCCAGGCCTACTTGGAAGGGCTCCTGAGGGAAGATAGCCGTGTGTCCCAAGCGTTGAAGAGTTCCTGATTCTGTCCTTTGGAAGATCTCAGGAATATCTTCAACTTTCTCCTGCAGAAAGGAGGATGAAAGTTCAGAAAGGTGAAGTAGCTAAACTCAGCCTCACGTAGCTCAACTTTTGCTCACCACCCCCACCCCAGTTCCACCCCTTTACCCCAGTCCTAACATCCCCACCAAGCCTCTTATTAATGAAACTACTACAGGTCCATTGTTTAAAGCAGTTGTTCGAAGTCTTTCCAGTCAAAGCACACAGGGCTGGGAGGAGAGGGAATGTCACTTACATTTTTTGACAGATACTCTGAGATGTGCCAAGACCAAGCACTGTGAGAGAGAAGAGACCCATTGTGGGATACGTATAATATGTGTGTAATTCGTGACTGAGCTCAGACTCCACCCCTTCCACACTCCAGAAAGCACATTGCTATGCAAATGAGCGAGAGGGAGGCTATTATACAAGGGGCCAATTTTGAAAATTATTAATGTGCTTTTTTTCTTTGCATTCTAATTGCTACATTTCTAATTCCTCCTCTCTGCAGATGGATATGCTGAGCCATGTATTGGGTGGGAGTAAAGCACATTATTATTTTAAAAATATTACCCCTATTTCACTCTGTCCTTCTTAACTGTTTTTGCATGCCCATGAATAACTTTCACTTACATCTAAATATCACCCCCACCCCATTTCAAGTTAGTTGGGCTCAGATCCCTATCTAAAATATGCTTTTCACTCCACACTCTAAGCCCTCCAATCCTGTTTTAGTAAGCCCTAGTATTGATGAAATGCCACCCCCTACAACTAGGGGTCGCCACTGAGTCTCCTTTAAAAGTTCTGCTCTCCCCTCACCTAGATTCTATTGCTCCCCCAAGGGAGTCATAGTCATTAAATGAAGCATCCTTAATCTAAAGTGGGTTTTATAAAGTTGGGGGGTTGTTTGTCATAATTATTCTATAATTCAACCCATGTCTACTAGGCTTCCCTACTTAGGTTATTAGACAGGTTCCTGCCTGCCTGACAGGAGAAAGGCAGTGATATTAGCTGACTAGTTCTTTGCAAGATCAATATGGCTTCCCCTCTCTCTCTAGAGACTTCTTAGATTAGGCTGTGGTGTCCTCAGTATGACTGAATTCTTTCTGATCTTTTAGTGGAGGCCCACAACTTCTTCCATGGTGTCTCAGAAGAAATCCTGGCCTGAATTCCAGCTGGAATTGGACCTTCTTTTATGGAATAACAATTAGTTTTTAAAAATTTTCAGAATTCAAGGGAAGGCTTCATGATAACTTATCACGCTCTTCCCATCTGCCAACTATTCTACATCTGTTTCTGACATTTGTTTAGGTTGAGTACTTGTTAATCTTCCTAAGATGCAGATACAGGCTACTCTAAGATCCTTGAAATTCAAATCCATGTTAGCCCCCACATATAGCTGGCTGCAAATTAACCCATCCAACAACTCAAATTATATTTTAATTGTTTTGCTTATTACAAATTCTTATCTGCATCCTGATAGTAGGGAGAGGGGAGAGTGAGAGAAATAAAGTTAGTTGATCACTAACACTTTGGATAGTGCTCAGTGTCTGAGAGATTTCAGTTCTCTGATTACCCCTTCAGAGGTACAAGAGAAATTTGTGTTATAGAGGAGAGGTGGTACCTCATGGGACTTGTGAAGGAGGGTAAGAGTCAGAGGCTTTGGGGTGCTCCATGGTGACATTTCTCATTGATAGGAAACTGGACATTTCACTGGCTTACACTGATTACTGTTCTTTCACCTGGACAGTGTGCTTGAAGAAAATTGTTCAGTCCCCTTTTTGCCTGGCTAGCTTTCTCTTGTTCCCCTGGTATAAAGGTCTGCCCAGCTTCTTCTATAGGATCATTTCACCCATCAGTCATAGATAAGTCCCCACCCTGCTAAGAGTCTGTTGACACTGGACACCATATTTATTCCAACGGGAACAGAAGGAAGCTTCAAAAAATTCTTTCAATGCAAAGTCACCTTCAGTCTCACACACTGTCCTGTTTCTTCAATGTGGCTATACGTTGATATGCAGACATCTGTGACTTGGTATCTCCAGAGACTCAAATGAGTTAGGGATCGTTCCTTCTCCATGTTACAGCTGGGAGAAGAGAGCACCAATGCACATAATCAACCTGCTTTGCTTACTCTCTCTACATTCTCTATTCCAAAGGTTGGTGTCTGGGAATATGGAGTAGGAAGATGACTTTTTTTTGTGTACCTTTTTGGACTAGATTCTAGTACTATGAATTGGCAAATTTCTGTGATATATCAAAGGCATATAATCTTCATTCTACAGGAGAAGTCTTCAACTTGGGTCTTCTAGGAATTGCCCATGCTGAAAGGGAGACAAAAGGATTGGAAAAAATCTTCTGAACAAAAACTCCAATGTCACCTCTTCTTTCATGCTTTGAAATCTTATTTTAAATTAACATTATCTACGGACTCGTTTGTTACAGTCCCACTTCCCCAGCAAATGAATGACCAGTTAAAGTTGAGTGAAGGTCAAGTGCATAGAAGAAAAAGAGAGTAAATCACATTAAAATTTTAAAAAAATTATTATGCGTTGGGCTATGGTAAAGAAGATCTTATATCCACCTTCATTATTTTGGCAGTTATTAGTAGCTATTTGTTAATTGAAAATATCTATCTGTGCCCCTGTGTCAGTTCAAGGGAATATATCATTGTAATTTGTAATCTAAACTTAGAAAACCTTACAGGTTTCCCAGTTGTTCCAAGACTTGGTGCACGGTGTCCAACAAAGTGTTGTGTCTATTAACTTCCCAAAATGGAGTTGGTGAGTGCCTGAACCTCTGTTGTATCAGGATAATTATTGTAATTGCAACTGAACACTGAGAGTCCAGAAGACTGAGCTGAAAGACTGTTTGACCCTGAATACTCTGCAGGTAATCCTTTCCTCCTGATGAAATTGCCTATGTCACTTGGTTTCTTATCACTTTCATTTTTTTGTAAATGTCAGTCTGAAAAACTATGTCTAACTGAAAGGTCTTGTTACTTTGGTTTTAGTTAAGATGTAGATGCAATTCAAGTACAAACAATTCTCTTGTTCCAAAATTTGAAGCAAATCTCCTGGACTCTTCTTCTGAAAGCTGGGCAGGACTATTGCTCAAAATCTGGCCAGTCAGAGAATAAGCCTACTTTAAAATTGCGGAAGGACCCAGGACCAGCTCCAGTAAACGTTGGGCAGAAAAACATTTGTCAAGTCTGAGTCTCAGTATTCAGAATGTTTACTTCAGTGTTCCTTAATTTTAGCCTTCATAACATTGGCACTGCCAGAGGGTATCCATTTCAGGCGATGATCCTAGATTTTGTTTGTTTTTTTCTGGTTATCATGCCATGGGTTGAAAGGGGAGCTTGAGGTGGAGGGATGGTTTGGTGCTTTTCACTATGAATTTGATGTGCTCCATTTCCATTCAAGAGAGACTTTAAGTGTCTGACTTTCTATCCAAACAGCATTTCCTGCCATGTCTTTGGGAAAACTGATGGGAAGGACATAGATATGAACCCATTAGCTGTCTGAGACTCTGCTGGCATTCTTCTTTTGTAAATTCCTTGGCTACAGGTAAAGTATACTACTGGGCAAGGCAAGGTCTGTGAGAACTAATTTTAAGCCAACAGACTTCCTGCATTCTAAAAATTCCTGGGATTTTGGCTGTCTCTAGGCAATGGAGATTTCCTTTCAAGACCATCAAAGTTGGGATGGATACTCTCATTCTTACAGCTACCTACTTAGAGCCACTTGGAAAGTGGACTCATTTACTCAGATGGATACAATGTTCTATTTTTGTAATGTCTATAACCCACCTGCAAGTATATTTTATTACCTATTTATTTCCTTTTATAAATATTAGGATCATTGACGAAATGGTTTTCGAGTACCACCAATATCCCAACACTGATTCTAGACCGAAGGTTGTCAAATGTTTTGATAGCAGTATTGAGCAGTAAAGAGGTTTTGTTTATATGAGCTGTATGTATCAGTTTTTATCACTTTAAAAATTAAACTAGGAAATTTTAAAAATATTGATCAATTAATTTTAAGACAATTAACTCAATATACCTTAACAAATAGCATTTATAATTGTTATAAAATAGCTTTGTTTTTCAAAACCAAAAAAAATAGTGAATAGAGTCACACTCTTACATTTTTGCAGATTTCTTTGGTACATGGGTTCATCTGATATTTGCATTCTCACCCTCTGCATTCAATTTACTATTATATATGCTTTGGTTAAAGTGTATAAAGAAAATTTCTTATATGATTACGGAGTTGGGCAAGGCAAGTATCTTAGTAGACTTTTCAGATAACTGTGGGTAAACTTTGAAGCTAAAAATACCTACTAGAGTTAATTTTTAAAAGATAGCTACAAAGAAGAATTTGAAATCTATCAATTCACTTTTCATATCCTGTTATACTCAATCCATTGATACACCTTGCACTCAGAATGGATCCTTTCTCCATAAATAATTTTGTAACCTCATGTGTTGCTCACTTGGAAAACGATAATTTACTGAGTGATTCAGATAGTCCAAAGTGGACACATTACATTGTACTATACACAATATAAAAAAAAAATCACACATTTGTTACTATCATCATCAATTGTATCAGAAAAGTCCTTAAGTATAGGGAGGCTGTCTAAATGATGGTGTCAGATGCCAAGTTTTCCAAAATTCTAGTATTCAGTTGAAATTTTAACTTTTATCATGGACAACTACACTGTGAGCTGTTTTCCTTGAAGTGGCATTTTCATTCAGTTTTGAGAACATGTCTGCCAGATACCCAAATCTACATAACTGTTGGTTGTTCTTTTGAATGTTTCATGAAAAATGCAGCCAGCACGTCTCCTAATCGAGCAGTCGCACAAATGCTTTTCTCAAGACAATCATTGTACTTCGTTATGCAGGGGGGTGCTTTCCTGTCATCACACTTAATATTAAAAAGATGGGCGCTCAAGGATCCCAATTTTAAAACAATTACTTGTATGGCTTCATCAAAGGCATTCTTTAATGAAACTGTATTTTTTTTTTTCTGCAAGGACTTTACAATGAGGAATACAAAGCTCTTTGCACAGTTTGAGGTCACTGCATGATGCATACTAAAGAGCCAGAAATATTACCTACTGCTGCTGTCACGTAATCATTGCACAATATAAACACAGCGGAAAAGACATCTAATGTCATAATATTAGGATGAAAATAGTTTGATCAGGGGTCCATGAGCCACACTTTGAGAACTGTTGTTCAAGGCATTAAGAATATTCACAAAGTCCACGCTTTGTGGGGAATACATTATCCTGGAGTTCATAAGACCATTAGCTAATGTCAGAGTAATAACTTACTATGAATGTGTAGCAGAGTGGTAGGTCAGAGAAGAAAGTCCAGAATGGTCCTTTTTTTATATTGGATGATCGGGGATGTCCGCTTTGGGGTGATGACACTGTAGCTGAGCTCTGAATGACAAGAAACAGTCATGTTATGATTGGGAGGAAGAACTTTCCAGATGGGAAAGAAAGAGGAAGAGCCCTGAGATGTGATTGGGTTTGACACATTTGAAGAAGGCCAAGGAGATAAATGTGACTGAGGCAAGTGGCATGCCCAGTGGCTTGGGTATGATTGGAGAGGGCACAGCATTTCTATGGGCACCTGGCTAGTGGCAAATTGTTGTGCTGGTAGAGCATGGAATTTGTATTCAAGCTCTATTTCTATGATTTACTAGTAGGGTGAGTTTAGTCAAATTAATTAGAGTCATTAGTTTGGATTCCCCAGGAACTGGGTTTTGAGGCAGAGATTTGCATGCAAGATGTTAACTGGAGAAGCCTGAAAAATGAGAAAAGTAGCACTGGGAAGAGGCAAAAAGTGAACTGTGATTAAGTCACTACAGAGGGTCCAGGAATCTGGACGGTCCTTCATGTCAAGGCAAGAGATGAAAACCTTTTATTGATGTCTGTAGGTGTGGGTCCTCAGGGAGGGGACCTGACTCGGGGCAAGGCAACGCTATTTGCAGATGACCATGTCCAGGGAGTGACCCAGCTGGGACCTGTGAGCAGCCTACATCTTTGGCTGGAGGAAGGGGAGCCTGGAGCCGGAGGGCATTGGATGTCACACCACAACCTCCACTGAAGCCAATCTCTCTGAGTTTTTCTTGTATTATCTATAAACTGGAGCTAAAAATCAATCAGAACGGTTCAGTGACTTGACTGTGATCATGTATAAGATGGGAATTTCTGCTGGGAATTTACATTTATGTGACTCTAATATGTCCGTCATGAATCCTTTATCATATTTGGCCTGGTTTGTAGAAATATAGTAATATTTGTTTAATCGTGGAATTTATCTTCAGAATAGCTGAAGTTTCTAGAACATCATTTTAATGATCTAGCAGATGAGCTGCTCTGGAATCAATTCTGAAGGTCAAAACATAAATCATGTTTAGCTTTTCCCATAGCTACCCCTTCATATAGACTTTCCTATGTGGCTATAAATCATATTTATCACCTTTTGTCTTTCTCCTCTAGAGACTGCTATTATGAATCACAACATAATGTTCCCAAGTTAGAAGACAAGGAATTTGCCCAGTTCTCATTGGTGATTATTCTTTTCTTCTCCACTTA
The DNA here is from genome assembly GCA_004024925.1 of Scalopus aquaticus. Classification (NCBI taxonomy): domain Eukaryota; kingdom Metazoa; phylum Chordata; class Mammalia; order Eulipotyphla; family Talpidae; genus Scalopus; species Scalopus aquaticus. The sequence continues at coordinate 55,383 of PVIJ01006063.1, forward strand.
TTATTTAAAAAACTAGGCTAGGGAGTTCTGAGGGGGGGAATAATTTGATAAATTTGATAATCTCATTATCAAATTTAAATTTGGGTTTAAGCAAGGTTTACTTAAAGGAGTACTTTTTGGGTCCTTTATAAGCTTCATTGTGATCTCCAAGTGTGGGACATATGACAATGTAAGGCATAAGATCATGTTCAGTGCAAGAATGCATAGACTTTTTTCCCATAATGACTAGAATTCTGCAAAGCTAACTTTGAGACTCTTTGGTAAAAATAAATAAAGTGCTGATAGGGCTTCAATGTTTCTCCAAGGTCATCTTGTCATCCAGTTCACCCTCCTACCTATCCACCCTTTTGCTATAGATATAAAAACAAAGGCACATCCAAGAATTTAGTGCAATGAGGTAATTTCATTTCCAGGAAATAATTTCTGGAGAAAGGTATCTGGTATCCTAGATTGATTGCCATCCAGCATTCAGCCCATCATACTGTTGGGCCCATCATCACCTCCTGATCCAGGCAAATCACACTCCCAAGTGGTCCTATGGATGGACAACAGCTTCACTACCAATTTATTTTTTTGGCGTCTTTCAATACACCAAGCAGTTTAAATTTTATTTCAAGATGTGAATTGTAAAAGCATGTCCCCCCCAATCAAAGCCTAATCAATTTTAGTTTCTTCTTAGAACACTCAGTTGAAAGCAAGCCAAGTCACAAGGCTCATACACAGTATGGACAGGAGTTGGGATAAAGACCATCTGATTGAATAATGGCTAAGAGGAAGAGGTGGAATTTGAATGGTAAGTAGAGCAAATATGAAAGAAAAGGTGTCATTTGATTTTAGGCTTTGGAAAAGCATGGGTAAATGTCCATGTTAATTAACTCTTGCTCTTCTCTTTTTACTCACTAGACTATTCAACTTAATTCTCTTCTAATGCTGATATTAAAATTTAGCAACAATGTTTATTGTATATTCATGGCTATTCACATGTACGAGAGTTTCTCGTCTTTATGACTTATAGCGTTAGTCAGGGATGTGATGTTCTTTTAAAAAAGTGACATGATTATAAGTGATGTTGAGCATTTTTTCATGTATCTGTTGGCCATTTGCTTTTCTTCTTTGAAAAGTGCCTTTTTAGCTCTTCTGCCCATTTTTTGAGTGGATTGTTAGCTTTGTTTTTTATTGAGTTGTGTGAGTTCCTTGTAAATATTTGTTATCAGTCCTTTATCAGATGTATTGTGTGCAAAGATCTTTTTCCAGTTGGTAGGGTGTCTTTTTGTTTTGGTTAATGTCTCTTTTGCTATACAGAAGCTTTTTATTTTGATGTAATCCTACCTGTTTAGCTTGTCCTTCACTTCCTTCGCTTTGGGGATGTGTTGTTAAAGGTTTTGCTGAGATGTTTGTCGTGTAGAGTTTTGCCTATATTTTCTTCTATAAATTTTATGGTTTCAGGTCTTACGTCTAGGTCTTTTATCCATTTTGAGTTGGCTTTTATAATCGAGGAAATGCAAATCAAAACCACTATGAGATACCACCTCACACCTGTGAGGATGGCACACATTAAAAACACAGGCAACAACAAATGCTGGAAAGGATGTGGAGAAAAAGGAACTCTTCTACACTGCTGGTGGGAATGTGAAGTGGTCCAACCACTATGGAAAGCTGTATGGCAGTTCCTCAAACTGCTCAACATGGAGCTTCCATACGACCCAGCAATACCACTTTTGGGAATCTACCCAAAGGACACAAAAACACTAATCCGAAAGTATACATGCACCCGTATGTTCATTGCGGCACTGTTCACAATAGCAAAGGTATGGAAGCAACCCAGATGTCCAAAAATAGATGACTGGATCAAGAAGATGTGGTACATATACACAATGGAATACCATTCAGCATTCAAAGAAGATAAACACATGCAATTTGCAGCGACATGGATGGAATTAGAGGGGATCATACTCAGCGTATCAACCCAGAAAGAAAAAGAAAAATATAGAATGGTTTCACTTATAACAGGACTGTAGGGAAACCAAATAGGAGAGAGACACTTGGGGGTGGGGTGGGGGGAGGGGGAGGATAAGGGCACAAAATGGAGTAGAAAAGAACACAAGGGACACGGAGATGGATCACGGGTGAATTGGTGGTGGGTTACCCAAGGGGAATACAAAATGTAAAAGATATAAATAACAATAAAAATATATGTTAAAAAAATTAAAAAATAAAAAAAGTGACATGGTGGAGAGACTATCAAACAAGAGTCAAAGACCTGAGCTGAAGTCCTGGTTTTGTCATGGGTTGACTGGCCTCTTGGGCAAGTCACTCATTTCTCTCCACCTGCTTCCTCCTTAGTCCCTGGTAGAGGCTGACTTGGAAGAAGTATCTTCTAGCTCCAAATTCCAGATTTCTTTGACTCTTTGTCATTCTTATTCTTTTTTTTATTCTTATGCTCTTAAACTTTGACCCAATCCCCAATTTCTTGTAGAATTCAAGCCAGAGTTCTCCAACTGTTATTTATGACACTCTAACCTTGAGTCAGAAGATTCCTTCCCTTTTAAGCCTTATCCTTCAAATGAGCCTATTCCTCCAATGACACATCTGCTTTTCTGCCACTAGTTCAGAGTCAGTTAAATGTAAGGTCAATACAAAGTATCACATTCCTCTGCATCCTTTTTGACTACTTTTCTGGGAAATACCTAGCTCTCTAACGCTAATGTCCATTTCTGTGTCTTTGGTGCCATCCACTTATTTTGGCATACTCTTAGTTTTTATTTCCCATATAAATATCTCCACAAATGTATTAATATCATAGACCCTCATTTTAAAAAATGTGTTCTTTGCCCTCTAGAGAAAGAATTCACCAGACAGTACTAGGTGTTGTTGGAGCAGGCAAGGCTCCATTAGAGACACATGCATGATGGCACCAGTGTTGGGATGGAGAATTAGCCTGACTCCTGGAAGGGAGCTAGGAGGAGATAGTTAATGGAAGCTCCTCAGACTGGGCAGAGATGAGCAGAGTCATAGCTTGTCCTGGGTCAGGCTCTTCTTAGGCACATGCAGAATGGTTACATACCACCTGCATGCCTGGGTTCTCATCCCTCTCCCTCCAGAAAATTTTGAGATAATCATTAACTGGAATCTTATCTAATGCTTTTTGTCAAGAATGGAGTCTTATGATCAGTGTGGGGGACCAAATTGTTTGGACAGGATGTTGGGACAGGGCTCAACAGTCCATGATTTAGTCTACTTGCTCAAAGACTCAGCCTAACTGAGTTTTATCCTACCAGCTCATAATTTCTTTTACCTAGGCTTTCTCGCTAACATCCTGATAGGATCCAGGGGCCTTCCTTCCTTCTTTCCCTCCCTCCCTCCCTCCCTCCCTCCCTCCCTCCCTCCTTCCTTCCTTCCTCCCTTCCTTCCTTCCTTCCTTCCTTCCTTCAATCTTCCCTTCCTCTCTTCTTCCCTCCCTCCCTCCCTCTCTCCCTCCCTCCTTCCTTCCTTCTTTCCTTCTCTCTCTCTCTCTTTCTCTCTCTCTCTCTCTCTCTCTCTCTCTCTCTCTCTCTCACACACACACACACACATACACACACACCTGCACACACACACACATTCAGGACCTGGTAATGAAGAGAAAATAATGAAAGTTTGTTAACTGATGTTTTCTGATGGAGTGACTAATTGATTGATGATTTTCAGTTGTATGCAACTACAGTGATGAGTTCATTCACACTTTCAACTTGAGGCAATATATGAATAGCACATTAATTTATTAGATAGATTTTCTGGAAGCAAATATGTGGTTGTGGTTATGGACTAGTGACAAGATGCCAACTCATGTGGGATACTTTAAATTTCTACTCTTGATAATTATGTTATCATCTTATTACCATCTAATTTAAATGATATTTAAATTATAATCATACTCATGAAGTCTTCATGAAAATAATCTTAGTCACTCCTTACAATCATCCACTGCTGTAAAAACTGTTATAGCTTAGGAAGTGGAGTGAAGTGGAGGAAGAGATATTTAGGTAGCTTGCCCTTGATCATACAGGTAACACATAACAGAATTGGAATTTGAACTAGGATTTTTTTGAGTCCAGGGTCAAAATTCTTATCTGGCAATGTCAGAAAGTTCCAGTGCAAATAGTAGGTCCCACACTGGTTTCTATCTTTCCCTCAAACAAACCACATTTACTAGGTAGTAATCAAGTTGTTTCAAATGTGTACTATTCAGCATAATAATGATAATGCTGATGAGGATGATGATAATAATGTAAAAAATTAGCTAACACTTATTGCTCAATAAATTTTATGTATAAGGCACTGTTTGAAATGTTTAATGGACATTATGTCATTTAATCCTCATAAGAAACCCATAAATCAGTTGCTATTATCATCCTCACCTTCAGAAGAGGAAATTGAGGCATGGAGAAGCTAAAGGAAACATTCTCCACGTCACACAGCTAGTGTGTATGTTTATATACAAGAATTTTATAGAACGCTTTAAATTATCATAGTAGTTCAGGAATTCTCATTATTGCTTTTAGGGTCCTCAGAAGATGACACTAGGATATAGAGAAATTCCGATAATTCCTCAACTTCACACAGCAAGTTAGGAACAGACTTGAGTCTTCACTAAATATTTCAGATTCTTTGCAACTATTACCTCAATATTTATTATGAATTCTCATTTTTTAAAGTAAGCCAGAATTTTTTTTCCCTTAAATGACCTTAGTTCCTCTACAAAAGTTAGCATATTTCTGGTGAATGAACTTTTACTCCCACCAGCTGAAACTGATTTAGTGATGCAAATAAATGTAAATTTCAGTTCTTACTAAAGGAAAGTGAAAAGTACACAGTATGTATGTGTGTGTGTGTGTGTGTGTGTGCATTCACATACGTGTGCATGCTTAACAGAGAGAAGGGGTGAGCAAACTAAAAAACCCTACTTTTTACTATATTTTCTTCTTATAGACATTTCTGTGGGATAGGAGACTCATGATAAGCTATCCTAGAACCCTGCCATAAAGCTCTGACCATAGCAAGCTACTGACACACTGGTTCGTTCCATAAGAGGCACACACTTCATACGTATCCCACCTGCCACTGTGTCGTTTACCCAAGTGCCCTAATAGAATCTACTCTGAGCCCCATAGACATTTGCAGACACCTGCAGTCCCAACAGAAATTTGGAGCCCACAGACATTTGCGTAGCAATGTAGTTCTTATGATTCTTCTCACCCCATCTTGTCACACTTTCTTTCCTGCATATATATATATATATATATATATATATATATATATATATATGTTTTTCTCCTTTCATGCTATTTGCTATTTCCTTCTCAGTGCAAAGGGGAAGGGATCCCAGTACATTATGATGGTAGAAAATGGGTACTTTGGTGGTGGGTGTGAAGAGGTGTGACTGTGATATACCTGTGCCCCTAAATCATACAGTGCTGTAAATCAATGTTACTGCAATAGAAAACAATTATTAAAAAATAAAATACATGCATAAATAAATAAATCCAATATGGCAGGAGGGAAAAAGGCTTTGGAGACAGCAATCCTAAGTTTGCCCTTGTCTCTAGCCTTCCTAAGTGTGTGCCCAGCAAGTTACTTAAATTTTGTAAACCTCAGTTTCCTCATCTATAAAATGGGATAGTGATATGTGATTTTCAGAACTGTTGTGAAGACTGGAAATAACAAAAGAGTATCACTTAGCACCGTGGGGTATAAACTAGATCTTGGTGATGGGAAGGACTTTGACTAAGAAGAGGAGGTAACTGTAAGCTATCCAAGGGCAGGTTCTCTGCTCACTCTATCTCCAGCACCTACCATGGTGTTTGGCACACAAATGCTCTCAAGGAATGTTTGTTACATAGCTGAAATAATAAAGAGAGGGAAAATCAATCCAGGTGGAAAGGTCATGTGCCAAATCTGGAGGCAGAAAAACTCAGATTGTGTAGTTGTGGAGAGGTAGACACCAAAATAACTAAAGATAACCAAAGAAGAATGAAATTAGGAATCCTTAGAAGTTGCAATAAAGAAGATTAGGAGTGCAGAGGAGGATTAAAATCCAAGTCAGAATACCAGAAAAAGCTTTCAGAACAGTTGATACTCTCTTCATTCATTCATCCATGCAGGTAAATGCTGATGAGATGAGGAGAAAACAGCAAAAAGAGATGAAGGAGGAACCTCAGGATTCTATGAAATCATAGATTAAAGAATTTCAATAAAGAGAGAGAGGTTAACTGAGTCAAATACTGCTGAGATAAGAGGAGGAGGATGCAGAAACAGTAATGGGAAATGATAACATAAGAGCTGAAGGCAACCACACAAGAAAAATTCAGTAGAGGGATGGAACAGAAGCTAATCTGGAATAGATCAAACAGTGAATGTGTGGTGGAGAAGTCACCATAGTGAGTTCAGACAAAGCAGGGATGGTAGTTCCTCTGTATGGAGAGGCCCTATCCAAAGGGATGCCAACCCAAGACTTTCCTTCAGAGGGGCTGAGGAAGGGCGTTCAGTTTGTTCTAGCCATCAAGACATCACATTACAGGTCAAATCAGATTCCAGGCTCTATGGGAGTCCAGATCCGCACGGGCATCATTGATGCAGTGCATCCTGGGAGTCCCAGCCTAATCTCTCTCGGGAGCATAGTTACTGGACCATGGACGAAAACAACGTGTGCAAGATTCCACGGTAATGAAATTCTCCCTAGTTACATAGACTTGGCTCTTCCGCTATTTAAAAGCAGGTGGAAAGTTTTTTAATAAAATTATTATTAAAAAATGTTTCAGATTACCTTAAACAAGCGTTGGTAGATGACTGGCTCTCTTCCACACTCACCAACCATCTGGTCTGACCAAGTAGTTCCATGCTTGCAGCTGGACATACCTTGTATGAGGTCTTCGACATGGCAGCAATGTAGTTGGCTTTGCCAACCTCAACAGAAAAGCCAGGCAAGCTTACCCCAAGTTCCCTTGATAAAACACTTCATTTACGAATGTGGTGAGCAATACAAACTGCCCTAGGTTAACCCAGACCTAGCAACCCACAACCATGTGAAAACACCAGGCTCCCTCAGAGGCTTTATGCAACAGTGCAATAGCCAAGTGCATTTTTGGCACCTGCAACAAATCTTCTACTGGAAAAGTTTGCTTGCTACCCACTCTGTAAGACCTAAGAAATAGGGCCAAAGTTGCAGAGACTGTGGCCATCTCGACTCTTTCCCAAAGGGGTAAAAGGCCAGGAACTAAAGTCCGTATGTCATAGCCATTGGTCTGTCTTTCCTTTGGGGGTCTTTAGTCTCCTGCATCACTTTGAAATGGTCCCCATGTTGGTTGATCCCCTGTAACCTTTGTAGGATAGGGTGAAGAATGCAGCCCCATTTCTAGGATGGAAACTCTTAGGTAAAAAGGACTGGATTGCTTATGTGTTCCTGCATGTGGCTGGAGAAGTTCAGTGGTTAGAGAGATGGTATTATGAGGTTACTCATTCCTCAGAGGCAAGATAGTGGTAGCTATAGTGACAGGAGCTTTAGATTTGGGAATCAATGAAGATAAAATGGATTTCTCCTTCTTATGGAATTGTGTCATGATTAAAGACCAAAATGAAGACATTTTAAATTCTGATTTTGGCTTAGCCCACCAGCCACTGGACATCCTGTTTGTACGTGAAAGTAAAAGTCTGCACCCTCCAGATTTGCAGTTGGCTCCTGGCCTCCTCACTGGGATTTCTCACAAGGTCAAAGTATGCCTCATCTTCACTTTGCGTGAGCCTCTCCTTTGTGCCCATCATGTGATGAAGGTCTTCCAGGTTCCCAAATCAACCCCTCAGTGGAGGACTTTATATTTTTCTAGGATAGCTATTGTTATATTAGTTTTGTAAATGCAGACACTACCTGGGAGTTTCCACAGCAGACATGCCTACTTAGCCACACCCATCTCCATTCTGAGTCTATCATCTTAGCATTGGGTTGCGCTTTGATGTCATTTTGAATCTTAGCTTCTCCACCTACAAATTAAGTTACCTTGGTGGTTTCACAACCTTTTAGAAATTCCTCCCCTATATCATAAGGAGAGTAATACCTACCATTATGAGTTTGTGTTATAGATGCTCAGTGTATATCACATGATTAGTACTATGAGTAGATAACTAGACACTTAATAAATCACCTATTAACTTCCAGAGTACAGCAATCCTTAAGGCATTAGCCAATTGTCTTACAAAAGTCAAAAGTGTCCATATGGAGCAGTATTTGAGTATATCAAAAGTAATAGCAGAGTGTTACATGCCATATGAAATGACAAAAGTCACTAGTGGATTAATAATGAAGAAGCATGGATTAGATTATAGGAACTAGTCCTAAAAGAAACTTATTCCTGAATTAATATGATCCTGGAAAGTTTCTATGCTTACCAATGATTTGGGTGAAGGTACTGAATGCATGTTTATAAAATTTATAGGTGACTAGAGGTTAGGAGAAAGAGTAAATATTGTAGGTAACAGAATCATCTTTACAGGTTAAATTAATAGGTCGAGATGAACTATAACAAGGATCAATGCAAACTCATGTTCCTGGCTCCAAAAGAGTGAACAAGTTCTGTCTATGTCACTGCAAATGTCATGATTTCCTTCTTTCTTGTGGCTGAATAATATTCCACTGTCTGTGTCATTGTATCAATATCTATCTATCTATATCTATAGCTATAGCTACATCTATATCTTTATATCTCCATCTCCCTTATCCATTTATCCACAGAGGGATAATTAGTTTGTAGTTTGTTCCCATTTGTTCCCATATCTTGACCAAAGAAAATGCTGCAATGAACCTGAGAGTACAGATATCTTGTTGAGATCCTGATTTCCTTTTCTTGTAATACATATTTTGAAGAGGAATTCTGTATCATATTCTAGTTCTTTTTTTTAAGTTTTTGAGGCACTTCTATATGATTTTTCCATAGTGGTTGTACCAATTCACAGAGCCACTGGGACTTCTCAACTAGAGGATATATTCTCTAAAGGAAAAAAAAAAGAAAGAATGAATGAGATGAGAACAGATATTACAGTAGGGCATTTGGAAAAAAAGGAAAGCTTAAGGGTGCTAGGGATCAGTAAACTCTTTAAGACATATTAGTAGTTTGCTAAGAAAGCTAATGAAAACATGTGTTAATAAAATCAGAGCATATGTAATGAGAAAATCTTACATGAGAGTGCCCTTCCCTGTCTCAAATAGGCATATAAACAAACTGGAGACAAAAAAACAGACTAGTAAATTAATTTTGCCTAATTAATACTGTATATAGAGTATATAGATACTGTATATAGAGAATACTGTATATAGTATATACTGTATATAGTAAATACTGTATATACTGTATATAGTAAATACTGTATATAGAGAAGAGACATGTTTGGTGTTCTCTAGAATGACATAGCCATGCCACCATGAACATATTAATAATAATATTACAGTAGTGATACATTAATGTAACACATGTGATTAATAATAAACTGATAATGCAATAACCTTTTCAGAAAAAATATAAACGAAATACATAAATCTATAATTTCATAGATATTATTGCTCAGCTTAAAAAATTTAAAATAGGTGTTTACGCTATGAGTTCAAAGAAAAAAATTGAGACGTGCCATAAGAGCAATATGGAAACACTAATCACGTGGGTAGCAGGTCAGATTTCTGGGTGACCCCATAGGAGAAAATTAACGCCAATGAGTACAGCCCACCTTAAACAAATTTAGCTTAACATAGACTATCCAGCAGGTTCATTCTAAACATGAAAAAGGCTACCGTAGTTGTGAATGAGTCATCCCACCTGGGGGCTTCAGAGCACAGACTAGAGGGCCCCTGATTGGGGGAGAGATAGTTCAGGCAGCAAGTAAATGGTTGGACTAGGTGACTTCAGGTCCCCTCTTGCCCTGTGATTGTGTGACCTAGTTCTGCATTAAGTCTCACTCAGCATACACATTGCTGGCCTTTTGTTATTCAGGAAATCTGTTGTTTACTTCACTTTATTTGGAAAAAGTTGGGAAGAAATCAAGACTGCATTATCAGTGATGCCTGGGATTCTGTTTAGCCTGGGCCTGGTAATGATTGCCTTCAGGATTTTCATTTCAGCGCCTAGCTGTGGTACCCATCCCCAGCTGTGACACATTAGGTAGGACTTGTCACCTCATCTATCCTCATTGAGTGTTGTCTGGAAAAGAAGACTGTGTTCCCCAATAATGAAAATGGGATCTGAGGAAAGAACAAAACTTCCCCTTAAAACAGAAGAAAATCTTCTCCCAGATCTCAGGACATTGCAAGCGCCAGGAAGATGGAGACCGCATGTATCTTGTTTACACAGTCTGGCACATAGTGGGAGTTCCGTAAGTATTAGCTGAATGAGTGGAAGAAAGAGTCGATGAATCAATAATATCAGCCCCAAAGAGAATGAGTGGTAGATCATTTTACAGGTAGAGATACAAAGTGTCATTGGCTTTGACATTTACCAATCATTGATCAAAAGAGTAATGTTATCAAGCAAGTCCTTTGTGGGAAAGGTAGCATGTATTTTCTGGTACAACAACGGCAAAATGAGAACAAAGTAATGCAACATAAATGCAAACCAATAGAATTGACCACAACCCAAAGAGTAAAAGAACATGGTGATGGCTGAAACTAGATATAGTAATAATGGTAGTAATAACAACAGCAAAAGCTAACAATACAGAGGGCTGACCCTGAGCCAGGCTATGTTCTAGAAACTTCCTTGATCATGGTGAGAACACTGTCGGATGACTTCTGTGAGGAAGTGCATTTGTCTCTTACTGTATCTTCACCTGTTGAGGTCTTCCTTCTTTACACTAGCTCCCTAGTTTTCTGCACTTCACACCATCCTTCCATGGCAGAAACTGCAACTCCTGTGTTTTTCAGATTTGTATTCCTAGCACTGTGTGGTGCATATAGCAGATGTCCAATGCGTAATGAAAAAGTGAAAGGGGATCAAACTGATGGTCAAAAATGACAGTGCTCATTGAAACCTAGAGTCAAGAGAACATTTGAAGAAAGGGACTTTTTTTAAATGTATATATTTTTATTGTTATTGGGTAACCCACCACCAATTCACCCATGATGCATCTCCGTGGTCCCTTGTGTTCTTTTCTACTCCATTTTGTGCCCTTATCCTCCCCTCCCCCCGCCCCCCCCACCCGCTGAGCGTCTCTCTCCTATTTGGTTTCCTTATAGTCCTGTTATAAGTGAAACCATCTGATATTTTTCTCAGAAAGGGACATTTGAACTACATTTCCATTATCCTTGATAGACAGTATGTTGCATTAGGAGATCTATAGGAAGATTACATGTCCTGTCCAAAGACTGGGATGTAGGGTAAAGGGGAATTGGATGAGCTCTCAGTTCCTTTTGGGGTCTTCCAGTCCTTGCACCATGGACCAGTCACTTAGTGTCAGCCATCACCATGTTCTTTTGCCCTTTTGGCCATAGCCAATTACATTGGTTTGCTGGTGAGTGCGATCTTTGCAACAGAGTGGAACATCAAAGCCAATGTTACAGACCTTCTTTTATCATCTGGGGAGTTTAAGGTAAGAACTTTGTGTTTTTCCACTAAGAGTGTCCAGAGTATGCTCCATGAGCAGTTACCTCAGGGGGATGACATGGTTTTATGAGAAAACAGAAAAAGGTTCAGTGGTCAAATATGTGTGGGAAATAGGATTTCATCACTGTCACTTCCCAGAACCGCTGCTGTTCAAGCCCTTACTAAGCACTCTCGTTCTGTAATGGGGCCTTGGAAAGCTGGGTGTGCAGAGGTCCTGACCGAACCACAGGCCCTTCGAGGAAGTGTGTGAAGGGACTGTCTACAGGCAACAAGCTTTAAAGAACAAGCTTCTATGGGACACACCATATTGGCCTTTAATCAGGGAAGTTGTTGGATATTTCTTAGAACACTTGGATGCTATTAATTCATGGAGCTCCTGCAGATACAGAAATGTTTCTTTGCTCTTTACCTTCTCCATTTTCATGAACTTGCGCTGGTCCCACATCTGCCCTTTTTGCACACTAGAGGGGAGCATTGAGCCTATTTAGAATTTCCTGCCCTTGGGAAGTATGCTGAAGTTGTCCTTCCTTTTACATAAACGGGCACAAAGTACCGAGCAGCTATAATTCTTACTGTAAAAGTCATTGTGATGGCAGGGTTTTATTCAAAGAAATCCCTAAATTCAAAAAGGTTTCGAACACCATAGGTCAGTTCTCAGAAATTTGTCTGTTTATATTTCTCTGCTTGGAGAATCCAGTGCTCACAAAGGTTATTCAGGGATTTGTGATTGGATGACAGAGTATAAAAACCAAAAAGTATAGAAAATATATTTCTCTGTTCTGTCTTGTCTGGAGTCTTACAAAGGTTGGTATGGAGTTGAAACGTCCAACACAGGCTATTCACAAAGATGCTTCTTGGTCTTTCGCTTCTGCCTTCACTTAGTCTTTCTTTAGCTATCCTGGGTACTCCCCTTCCTATCCTCTCAGTCTTTCAGATTCAGTTCAAATTCCATCCACCCTTCTAAATTTGAAACCTGAGAGAGTCATCATTTCTAAACTCTTTTGCTCAGCCCTGGATTATTAAAGATCAGTAGGCTCTTTTTAAGGGTTTTCATAGTACACCTGAAACATAACTAGTGTTATAACCAAGGTTATCTCAATAAAAAATTATACATACTTATGTTCATTTTTTTCCAGTCAGCGCTATTGTAAGGCTTTGAGAATGGGGGTATATATTACACTTGTCTATACCCTCCAGTAGGGATTGTCTGTACCCTCCAGTATAGACAGACCCTCCAGAAGGGCTTGAGAAGTTTGACAGAAGGAAACAGGCATTTGTTGCGTTCCTACCGTGTAGCAGACACTGAGCTAGGTCCTATTGTGCTTGAGTGCGACTAAATTGGAATTTGACTACCAGGTCTGTGCCCTTTTCTTGAAGTTGTAGGTCACACAAGAGTGCACTGAATGGCAGAATGTGTAGGGCTACCTTGTGTCTGTTGTCCTGATGTCATTACTATAGGGATCTCATTTCATTCTCAAAATGGCCCAGCTTGCTGTAGAATTGAGGTTACCGGAGTAGGTGGTGGGGGGCAAAGGAGAGACAGGCTCAAGGGACTATCATGGAGGATCATGGAATCTTTGGTGGTGGGTGACAGACATCTAAGGAAGTGCAAATATATAACCCTAAATCATATACAGTATTGTAAACCAATTTTACCTCCTTAAGATATAACATGATTTTTAAAAAAGGATTTATAAAAATAATAAGTATTATAATGATTAAAAAATAAAGAACAACAATAAAAGAACTAAAATAATGAGGGCATGAAAAATAAATCAGTTACTCATTGGCGGTTAGAAGAAATGGCGTTAAATTAATCAAGTATACTACCTGGTTTAAGGTGGAGAAGAAACCCAAGCTCTAAATAAAAGTGTTGATAAATACAAATTTTAAAAAACTGACACAGCTTGGGCCTCCCTGGTGGCGCAGGGCTTAAAGACACAGTGCTATTAAGCAATTGGCAGCCACTGTAGCACAAGTTCAATCCCCGGCCAGGGAGCTAACCCACATGGCGCAGCAGACCTCTCCTGTCTCGCCCGCTGCTCCCCTCAGCAGTGTATTTCAGTCGATTTGCCTGTTGTGCTCCCCACTCTGTGTCTGGTGAATCTTCCCATTTTCCCCACACCCCTACATCTCTGGCTTATACCCCAGTTCTTGTATGCATAAATAAACAAATCTTAAAAAAAAAAAGTGCCCCACCTTGCCCTGTCAATATTATGAGAGTCTATAGAGTCAGACATTTTGGATTTGGATTCAGGCTTTGCCATTCATCAGCTGTGTGACTTTGGGAAACTTACTTAACTTCTCTGGGCTTCTGTGCTTCTAGGTAGGCGCTGGGGGTGATGTTGCCTTCCTAATAGAGTTCTGATGATGAGTAAAGTTAATACCGAAAAGTGCTCAGACAAGAGCTGGCCACAAACACTCAAAAATGACAGGACTGTCAAAACTGACTCAATCATCTGAACAACCCCAGACAGGCAGTGGCTGCTCTAGGAAGTGACCTGGGAGTGGGAGAGAAGCCACGCGCTAAGTGCCGGTTCTCAGGTGCTTGGTGCTCTACAGCAGCGGTTCTCAAAGTGCTGACCCTGGAACAGTCAGCAGCACCAGCACCTTGTTCAAAGTGCAAATTCTTTGGCCCTGCCTGAGACCTTCTGAATCAGAAGCACTGGAAATGGGCCTAGTAACCCATGTTTTAATTGTCTCCCTGGGTGATTTTCATGTGTGCTAATGTTTGAGAACCGATGGCCTAGGGCTGCTAACAATCAAGTCCCCATGTATTGGGGCTTGGGGGTCTAACCAGAACCTTTGGTTTTCCTGGGAGAAGGAACAGCAGAAAAGTGCCTGCCAGCACCAGAACAACGTATTAAGCAGGAACGTTTAGGGTTAAGTATCTTGGAAACCCCGTGCTGAAGGCAACCCTAGGGAGGTCACATCCAGAGGTCACCAGGACGGAATCCCAGCCTGGGAGTGCCCCATGCATGTATTTTGTTTGGTCTCTAAAGAAAAAGAATCTAGGCAGAAATTTAAAAATCAGGAAAATTTACATAAAAATCCCCATTTCTGACTTCCCTTAAGAACTGAGAAGAGTCGGCATCCTTGGCTGGCTATTCCACTCAGCCACAACTGAATCCAGTGGGGGAGCAGCTGCCCCTCTAAATCAGAGCATTCAGACCCCAGTTTCCCAAGCTCCCATCCGACCAGCTGCACCCCTGGATGCATGTCACCTTCTGCCCCTTTCCCGTTCACCACTAGGATGCTGCCGCCTGCGTACTGATGAGAAAGCCAGGGCTGGAGAGTTCCAGTGAGCTTGGAAGCGCGTGGTCAGGCTCTGGACGCCAGCCATGTGTTGTGGGAGGAGGACTCTGATCTCTTAAGCATGTCTTCAAGGAGACAGCACTTTGGAGGCCTGAGGGCTGGCCTTGGGCAGTTCTCAAGCTGTCCCGTGTATCAGAATCTTGTGGGTCAAGGGGTAAAAATGCAGCTTTCCAAAATCACCCCAATCTGGCTTTAACAGGGTTGGAGGGCCTGGGTCCAAGAGTCTGCATGAAAAAACAAGCCCTCCTTCCTTCCCCCTCCTCTACCCCAGCCCTGGGATCCTAAAGGATTCTGGGAAACACTGAAGCTTTGTAACATTCAGATGGGGTCTATAGCTCAGCAGACCGAGGAGGGGTGGGGAGTGCAGGGTGCGTCTCCTCACAGCCTGGGCGCAGGGCTGCGAGAGCCAAGGGCGGGGGAAGTGGAGTGAGGAGGTCTAAGCGTGGTAGAGCAGATCAAGTTGACTTCTAATAGCCTGAGAAGGGATTCTGCTGAGTCAAAGAAGCAGAAGGAGAAAGCTCAATACTGGCTGGTGTCACTTATATGTGGAATATGGAGAAACCAAACAAAGGGTCAGACCAACATTAAAACCAACCCTTCAAAGCTGACCATCCAAGATGGGAGGGGGAGGAAGGGAGAGGAAAAAAGGAAGGAAGGGGCGAACCCAACAGACTAGGGCTATGGTGGAGGACTATGGGTGCTTTGGAGGTGGTAGAACTATGGCGCCCACACCTGAGAGGGGGGAATCCTCTACTGCCGAAAAATTAACGCAGATGTAAAACAATGGTATGCCATTAAAATAAATAAATAATGACTTGATAAAGGTTTCACCCATAAAATATAAATGCCCCTGGGCCGGCTAAACTGGCCCTGACAGAAAGGAAAATAGTGATGGTGTCAGGAAAAAACAAAGGGGTGAGATTTCATGGTGAGGGGTCCCTGACTCGTCAGTGCTGAAGGATGAGACCAGAACTAATAATTGTGGGTTTTTCTAGGGCTTATGGGAAATACTTTGGAACACTTTTGAAGGACTTCAGCATTCTTTATCGTAAAGCACCGACAAGGAGGAGCCCCAGCCTGGGGTGGGTCACCCTCCCCTCCACCCTGGCCCGAGGCCCCCATCTCTTCGCCCTATTGCTCTCTGCTCTTTCCATCTACTTACATTTGTGTTTCTCCTTTTTCTCCTCTTTTCTATCTCTTTGTGCTCTCTCTCCCCCTACTTCTCTCTTTCTTGAGACTCCCTCCTCATGTGTACCTTACACAAACCACACAAAAATCACAGTATCAAAAATATTCAGGAAAAAATCCATCACCATCCATCACCATGCAAGGAGAATCCAGGGGAAGAAATCAAACCTCTGCAAAACGTTTCTGGAGTAATAAGTTCTTGTCAGATTCCAACCAGCCTGGGCCTCCTCACGGAAAGGCAGAAGTATTTCTCTCCTCTTCTGAAGGCGTCAGCCATGTCCCACAGAGCCCTTCTGTTCCCGCTGCGCTTTTTCCTTTGACCGTTTCTGTCAAATGCACTTTATCATGTTGTTTCTGCACCAGGCCTGGCGCATTTCTCTGTATAGTAAAAGCTAATGAGCCGTATGGCTTTTGGCAGTCTCGGGCAATATACTTGCACCATCTGGAGCCGGCTCTGTCCTCTGTGTGCATGGCTGTGTGCATGGCTGTGTGCGAGCTCTCCGGCTGCCGACCCCCATGCGTCACGGCTCTGTAAGTACCAGTGCTGTGGTCACTGCTCAGAATTATTAATATTTCAGAGGCCTGCTTTGACCCTCTGCATGGGCTTTGGTAACACATAGCCTCCCAATGGACACTTCCAGTTGGAATTTATGACTGCAAGTGGCAGGAGGCCCATATTATAGCCAAGTCTCACCTTCCACTGCTCCACAGCTTGGACCCTAAGGACGTCCTGGTATTTACTCAGTTCAGATCCCAAGTATTGTGCACCTAACAAGTGTGAACCCTTATGTCTAGATGTCTAGATGCTGGAGGTGGAGAAATGACAAAGAGCTAATCCCTGCCTTGAAGAAGGCATTGATCTGGCAAGGGAGGGGGACATGTAAAAAAGGTCCCTGTTAGTGAGCAGACATCAGATACAGCCACTGGCAGATTTTAAAGAAAAGCCACCTGGGTTTTCCTTTACAGCATCTCTCGAACCTTCACTGCTGAAGTGTTATCGGCAGGCAGCAACAGCTCCTTGGAGCTTGTTAGAAATGCAGAATCTCAGGCCCAGCACAGACTGAATCAGATGAAATTTTGCAATGGGCTGATCTTGTGCATTTATGCTTTTCATGGAGGATAAGAATAGAAAAATTGGAAAGGAGGTACCACAAGACCAGAAACCTGGCTTGCACAAAGTGGGGAGCTGGAGATGGGAAAAGAAGGGATTAACCCAGCAATAGGGACTACAAAGGGAAAAAGGAACTAAGACAACCATTAACTCAGCGATAGAAACTAAGTATCCTTCAGAGCCAATGTCTTGATCGCAGGTACAAGAGCCAAATAGGCATCAGACTGCTGTAGAGAGTGTCACCAGCACAGACCGGAGGTAAAGATATGGAGGCCGTGGAACCACTGTAGAACCTCTGGTCCCTTTTAAATTCTATGTAGTTGCCAAAATCAACAACAAGCAAACCACCCCATGGAGATGAGCCTCTCCCAGGTGAAAGAAGGCCATAAAAGCTGAGGCTGCTCCTTCCAAAGGGTGGCTCTTTCTATGCAAGTGTCCTTCTATGTGCAAGTGCAAGTGGCACTTCTATGCAAGTGTCCTTTTGCCTTCTCTCCCTTTTCATAATAAACCTGCTCTTTTTGATAACTAACATCTGCCTCGTGGAGAAACTCACCTGGGAAACTTGCTGCGTGCTGCCGAAAGGGGAGCTCTGGTGAAACGTTTCCCAGAATCAACCCAAGGACCCCACTCTCTGAACCCAACGTCAAAAACGACTTTGCTTTGATGCCACACATCTTAATCGAATACCCTAGTCTGTGCCAGGAATTGAACTTGGCATGAGGACTTGCTGTGTGACCTGAGGCAAGTTCATTAATTTTCCCATCTGTACATCCTCACCTATCAAATGAGGATAGTGACAAAGTGGTGGTAGGCATTAGCTAAGGTAATATGACACATCTGGTTGCGTCGAGCAAGGTGAGTGCCGTTTTGACATTTTGTGTCAAATATACACTGAGAAAAGCACACAAGAAATTCCAGTGATGAGCCATGGGAGAAGAGGGCGTGAGCTACTGAGTCTGGAGGGGCACCTCGCTCAAACTTCTCAGAGGTAAGAAAATTTAAGGTTTAACTGAGATGCTAAGAATGAGCAGTAGGGTTAAAGAAAAAATATCTGACTCTCGTTACAGATGGTGAGGAAGACTAGATTCAAAGGCACAGCTGAGATGTGCATTTTGTGGCTGGTGAGGGAGATCAACTCTGAAATCAAGGAGTTAAGGCTATGGCCAAGAAGCAGGTGGGGGGCTGTGGGTGGAAAATTGTTCAGCAGTAGGGTCGTTCTCCTAGGCAGACCAAAACGGATTCTTGTTGATGGCAGCCAAGGTAAGCAGGTCATGTGGAATGGTGAGGGATGAAGAGGGCACCCAGATATTGAGAGTGAGGGATTCTAAGTCCACTTGATACTGTTACAGGGCAGCCCCGATATAAAATGGGGTGCCTGACTGTGGGTCCTCACCCGTGCGCTTAAAGGGGACTTATAATAAGACTCAACTGCAGGCATGCACAATAAAATTAATAAAGGGTTTATTTACAAAAGGAGGGGAAATGAACAACTCAAGGGAAGAAAAAAAAGAAAGAGAATAAATTGGTGAATGCATCCTACCAGTTCTGCTGAGCTGGCATCCCAATGGTGCACTAAAATCCAGTGAATAGCCAAGAGACCCCCAAAGCCCATGTGTCTGGTTAAATACCAAACCTGGCTGCTTAACTCCACCCTCACTTTCCAGGAATCCTCCCTTCAGTGATGATGACATTATGGGATTTGTAGTCCATGGTGTCTTGGATCTCTTTGGTCTGAGGTGGGGCTGGGGTCCGTAAAAACCTATCTGTGGAGTTTGTTCTGGACGCCCTTTCTCCCCCAACAACATGACTCTTGCAAAAACTAGACAGTACAAGGATCGAGACAGAAGCCCAAGGTCTGGTTTAACTAAGCAGGGGACACAGAGGAGGCTGACTAAAGTTTGGTCAAGGGGAAGATTTTTTTTAAAGTACTTTACCCATGTGAAGACCTAGATGGAAAACTCTTACGGGAAAAACTTGAGGTGAATAGAAGCTCACTCACTCTTCTCTCACATAAACAGCCTATTTCCAAGAGAGAAATTAACCTTCCTGCACTGTGAAATCACCCAGTAAAAATACTAATACCTAGATCACACCCCCAGAGAGTCTAAACTAATTGGTATGATAAGCAGATTGGATTCTGGGTTGCTTTTTTTGGTTTGTTTTCCATATTAACATATACCATTGTGTAAGTTTAAGGTGGATGGTGATTCAATACACATATAGGTTGTAAAATGTTTACCTTAGTGAGGTTAAATAACGTATCCTTCACCTCACGTAATTACCATTTTGTTGTTACAATGAGAATATTTAAGATTCACTTTCTTGTCAACTTATAAGTATACAATACATATTGTTCCCTGTCATCCTGATGAGGTCGTTTTTGGAACTGTTGGGTTTGGAGAGTGGGCCCTTAGGCTCACTTTGGGAAAAGTTTCACCAGAGCTCCCCTTCAGGGGCAATAGTGAGTTTCCCAGTTTTCTCCACAAGATAGAAACATTAGTTGTATCCCAAAGGCCAGATTTATTATAAAAGTGAGAGATGAACAAAAGACACTTGCATAGGCACAAGGGGGCAAGAAAGGGTTGCCCCCAAAGGGGCAGGTTTGCTAAAAGAGAGGCTTCCATGGTCATAGGTGGACAGCCTTGGGAGGGGCCGCCTCTCCGAGGGAGGTGAGTGAAGAGAAGCCCCGGTGTGGGCACAGGTCCTGGGAGGCAGGAGGCTGCTGGCCTGCAGAGGGACAGAGTTGGTGGCTCTACAAAAGGAAAAGGTTGGTGAAAAGAAGCACCTGCATAGTCCAGGTGTGCAGGACAGGCCGCCCCGAGCCAGTACAGAAATTGCAATGATATAGTTTTTTCTTTGGGAGGAGCTCATTCCTTGGTGGAGTGGTTTGTTGTTGATTTTGGATAACTGTAGAATTTGAAAGGGACTAGAGGTTCTACAATGGACTCATCTCCATATTTTTACCTCAGGTCTGCACCCCAGGACACTAACTGCATCTGACACTTGTTTGGTCTGTGCCTTGGAGCCTAAAGATTTTTACTTTCTTTTTTTTTCCCAAAGATTTATTTATTTATAC
This sequence comes from Scalopus aquaticus, assembly GCA_004024925.1. Classification (NCBI taxonomy): domain Eukaryota; kingdom Metazoa; phylum Chordata; class Mammalia; order Eulipotyphla; family Talpidae; genus Scalopus; species Scalopus aquaticus. Next base: position 75,688 of record PVIJ01006063.1, read on the forward strand.
ATACAAGAACTGGGGTATAGATCAGAGGTGCAGGGTGGTGAGAGGATTCACCAGAGTGGGGAGCAGAACAGGTGGATCCACTGAAGTACACCGCTAAGGGGAGCAGCGGGTGAGTCAGGAGAGGTCTGCTGCGCCATGTGGGTCAGCTCCCTGCTTGGGGATCCAACTGGTGCTGCAGTGGCTGCAGATAGCTTCATAGTGCTGAGACTTATCCCCTTGCGCCACCAGGGAGGCCCCAAGATTTTTAGTTTCCTTAGCTGGTTTAATGACTATGTTAATCACTGCTACCCACACCCCAGCTCCAGGCATGTGGGAGCCAGGTTTTTGGTCTTATGGTGCCTCCTTTCCAAGTTTTCTATTCTTTTCCTCTATCACGTGGATGCCCAGATAACTTACACTCTGACAACTGGAACTGTACTCTTGACCAACATCTTATTTCCCCAATCCCTCAGCTACTGGGCACCATCAATCTATTCTCTGTTTCTATGAGGTTTTTTTTTTTTTTTTTTTTAGAATCCATATGTGGGACATATCACATAGTATTTGCCTTTCTCTGTCTGACTTAATTTATGTGCATAATGTTAAGAATCTTACAAATGTCAGAATTCCCTTCGTTTTTATGGAAAAAACACTACATTATATAAGTATATATATTGTGTGTGTATATAAATATATACACACACAGTATAGGTAGATCTCTCTCTCTCTCTCTCTCTCTCTCTCTCTCTCTCTCTCTCTCTCTCTCGCTCTCTCTCTCGCTCGCTCGCTCTCGCTCTCTCTCTCTCTATCTCTCCTGGCTCCTTCCCTATAAAAGAACCCCACCAACAGTCAGAACTAAAAAATGGATTCAGAAAAGTAAGAGCATTCAAAATCATACAGTTATACAAAAATCAGTTGTGTTTCTATATTCTAACACTGAACTATCTAAAAAAGAAATAAAGTCATCCCATATAATAGCATGAAAAAAATAAAATTAAAATACTTAGAAATAAATTTAACCAAAGAAGGGAAAGACCTATACATCAAAAACTATAAGACACCAAAGGAGATACAAATAAATGGAAAGATATGCTGTATGTATGGATCAGAAGAGTTAATAATAATTAAATGTCCAAATTACCCAATTCAGCTGCAGATTTGATGTGTTCCTATAGAAATTCCTATGCCATTTTTCACAGAAATAGACCCACATGGAACCACAAAAGACCCTGAATACCTTTTTTTGTTCTTGTTTTAAAAAAATACTCCCTTGGGATATTGTTGTGCAGTCAGGACTATGAAGCAATAGGTCACTTCACAATTAGGATGGGGTCTTCGCCCCTAGCATACCAAACTTACCGTCTCATACCTCCAGGGATACCAAATCACTATGTCTTGATGGAGCCAATGGTAATTATACTGTAGTAGCAGACTTCATTCTCAGCCTTGTAAGCACTTAGCAATCATTTGGTCATCTTGTTAAACTTCAGCCTCTGATTCAGTGGGTCTGGGTAGGGTCTGAGATTCTGCATTTCTGACAATTTCAGATGCTGCTAATGGATTTGGACTGGAATTGGAGTATTCGTGTTTTTCTAGTATTTCCCAATTTTAAATATTTCTTAATTACATAGAAAAGCCTAACTGAGATAGAAAATTCCTGAGTGCTAGAAATACAAAGACAATCAAGTATGGTATGACTTTTTCTATTCAAATGATAGGCTTCATTTTCTAGCAACCAGTTACTAGTAAGCTGGCTATAAAATGAACAGCTATGTCACAAATTAGGTTTAGGCTATTGATTTTCATTTGAAAAGGGGGAATATACATTCTCAGTAAACAACTCTCCATGGAACTCCACGAAAACTACAGCGGAGGAAGAGGTTATAGATACAGGGAGAGATATAGCTGCAATGTGGCTTAATTACTTTTGCTCTGGATTCAGCATTGTCTCTAGACTTAGACTCTCTGGCTTCAAAACCTTCTACTACTATTTTCTATCTGTGTATCCTGGGACAAGGTAGTAAGCCTCTTTGTGCTTCAGTTTCCTCACTTATGAAATAAAGAAAATAACCTATTTCTTTGGTTGTTGTGACAGTGTAGCAAGTGTAAGCAGTGGTGAAGAGTATCTCTGGGACCCAATAAGTAGACAGAAAAAAATCAATCATAATTACCTGACTCCCCCTGGTTTGTATGTGCCCTTAGGTAGGGTTGGGGCGCTGTGATATTGTGCGCTCACTGCTGGTTCACCCTGTCTTTGAGCCTGCCCTCTGCCCAAACTGCATTGTATTGTGGCTGCTCCTCTATCTCTCCTATCCTTGGACTCAACTCTTTGCCACACAGCTCTTCATTCAGCTCCTAGGGTGTGCTTATTATGCTAAGCAGTAGAATATAAAAGACACATCTGCCCTCAAGAAACTCAGGCCAGGAAGATGAAAGGATAAGAAGAATAATCCTGATGACTCCTTGTGATTATCAAACAGAATGGACAAAAAAGGGTTGGAGGCTTTTAAGAAAGCTACTCATTCTACATACTTGCTTGAAAGATTGTCTTTGACTTACAAATTCAAAACTGCAGCAATGCTTCATTATAACATTTGCTATTTGACTCGTTAATGCCCCTGACTTGCAGTTTTGGATTATGTAAAAATAAACAACATCAAATTTTATTAATACTATACCATTCAGTCATACATTTTCAGCCTACTGAAAATGACAGATATAAATTAGACCAATATCCAACCTAATCTGATTTAATCACTATCACCTAAGTCAGGGGTCAGCAAACTTGTCCAGAAAAGAGACAGATGGTAAATATTTTAGGATTTGTGGGCCACATAGCTACTCAACTCTCCACACAGACAACCAAGAATTGCCAAAACTTGACTTACAAAAGCAGGCAATGACCACGAGGGTTGGTGTGTTGATTCTTCTAAGTGCTCATTTTCACTTGATGCTATCTTCATTCAAACATTGAAGACAAAATGACCCTGCACATTTAAAGATAAAATGACCTCATGGTCTCATTTGGAATTGTTTTCTTCACTTATTCATGAAATTTTGTTGGCATAGATCTATGAGATCTTATCTAAGAAGCAGTGTTTCTATCATTATTTCTAATGCTATAATTTTCCTTAATATTGAAAGTTGCTTCCTATAATGACCAGAAACACTACAGAAGGAAAATCTTAAGTATTGTAAAATAATTCTTTTTTTTTTTTTTTTTAGACTTAAATGAGGAAAACACAGAGATCACTTACCCGGACGGGCCTCTGAGCACAGTGATTAAAATGTGAACTTTGGCTAGACCAGCCAGGGTCAAGTCCTGGCTCCATCATTGGCTAGCTCATGACCTTGGGTGAGTTCTTAACCATTCAGTGCCTCAATTCTTTATCTTACAGATTTTGTAGCGCTTACAGATTTTATAAATGGAGATATTAGTAGTTCTTACTTCATATGATTATGGCGGAGAATAACTCAGATGGCCAGAGTAATGTGAATAGAAGCATATGTAATAAGCTTTCAATAAATGTAGCTATTGTTTTGTTCTTTTCATTTCTATAGGTGGACAGCAACAGTACCTTGTTCTTACTTTGTTTTCTGCCAAGAAATATGCCCTGAGGGAGAAAAAGACCTACTTGGCATGCTACAATCCCACCAGCTACAGCACAGATGTATTGGACTCGCCCTAGAATTTTAAGATGTCCTCAACCAAATGAAAGTGGATTTATCATAACTCTGCTTTTCACCTTGAGAAAATTTGTTATGCTTCGATTCTAGATCTTGGGGTAGCTTTCATATATCCTGGGGTTTCTCCAAGGCAGTTAAGTGGAAAGTCAGAAGGTTAATACACATGATCATCCTAGTCCATTTAGACTCTTGTCTCAGGATTAAAGCATGAATACTCGACGACTGTCCTTACAGGTATATTCGTTGTTGATTCCACTTCATTTCTACTTTCATCTCTACTGAGATATATTTTGTGGTTGGAGTAAGTTGTCTTGCAGAGGCACTGGGCATCCTTTAACTAAAGGACCAGAAATCCTCTCTTTTTTTATATTCTTCAAGTTTCCAGCAATCACCATGCTTTGTAGACTTGTCTGTTTATAACATCATACGGAGAGAAAATCTTGTCCGGGAAACTGTCACATCATGTTCCAAATACACTAGACAGATAGCGCTTCCATCGGGTCCTATATATGGAAGAGTTTTGAAGACGGTGAAAAAGGAAGCCACAATTATATCTGAAACACCTACTTTGTGTTTGACACATCAAATAGAATTTCCGCAATAACAGAAATGCTTTTTATCTGCACTGCCCAATTCAGTGGCTATTGAACACTTGAAAATGTAGTTAGTGTGACTGAGGAACTAAAGTTTTAATTATATTTAATTTAATCCATTTTCAATTTGATTATCCACAGGGCAATTGTAGGGCATACTGCATGTGTTAAAACAAAAACAGTCTTGTGTGGCAAATATTATATGCCTCGTTCTCTTTAAGAGAGGGGAAAATATCAAAGAAGTTGGGAACTTTCTGAAAGTCACAGAGCTTGTAAGTGGCACATGGTAAGGCAGGATTCCTACCTTCCTACCCCATCCTCTCTGATGTCATGTCTGGGGCTTTTTTTTTTTTTTCATATCCACCTGTATAGCACTGTGCTATAGAGTAGATATTATATTGCATTACTATTATTCTTTTGAATGATGCTTATCATTGTACCAGTTAAATATTGTTATATACAGATCTAACACTCGAATCCATTTTTGAAGCAAAACAAGGAGAGCTAAAATGACTTGCATTGATGGGGAGAATCACAATTACCTGTGGATCACCCAGCATTTCCTCCCCTTGAAGACATGTCAGAATACCCTTGTTTTCCCTTCCTCACCACTGAGACAATGGATGATGACCTCAAAAGAACAGTCAGCTTTCACGCAAGTTGGTAGTTTGGCGACAGCAGCTCATTTCTTCCAGCAAACTTACGCTGCACTGATTGCCCAACACATGTTTATAGATGTGCTCTCCTGAGTTCCACACACACAAAGCCATTTCCCTTTTGAACAGCCTGTCTGGTTACATCTTGTAGTAATTTCTCTGCATGTTCCTTGCCAACTGGTTCATAGGGAAAACATGTTTGATGCATAACAATAGATCATTTGGGGATAAATCAAACTCTTAATGAAGTCCTGCTTCTCTTCAGCCAGGCCTTTTGCTCAGAAGAGTTTCTCTTGGGCTCTACTGATTTGAAGAAAGGGAATGTGGGCGCTCCAATCTCCAAGACAAGTAGGTGCGTAGAAAGCTGATTTTCTCTAAGACCAGACTAACGACACAGTATCCCTGGGGTCCCCTCTCATGGAGTCCAACTGAAACCACTGAACTTGGATTGGAGACTAGAGCCTGGAGACAGTTCAGATTAGACCTATGTTTGGAAGAAATGAGAGATCTATTTTGCCCAAAGCCTCACACTTTCCTTGGAGGGCTGCCACGGCCGCCCACATACCCTTGTCTTTCCCAGTTCCTGTAAGGAAAAGGAAAGTTACAAGGAGATAGAGAATAAGAATAAAAGGGAGAAAAGGGAAAGAGAGATGAACAGAAAATGACAAAGTAAAGGAGTAGAGAGCATGAAGAAATAGTTGGAAGGCAGGAAGCAGGGAGGATAAGAGAGAGGAAATATATCCAAAGGATCCATTTAAAAACCATATGTATCACAAATACTGTTACTCCAAGTTCAAGTTGAGTCCCTGCCATGTGCAGACACTATGCTAGGTGTCCTTAACACTGCTAAGGACCAGGTGAGATGTAGACAGTTTGAGACTAAGAGACTTAGAGAGCTTAAGAAGTAGATTCTCTTATCCTGAGTATCTATATCACATAGATGCTACTAAGAAGGCATATGATCATCTATCTTATAGTCACTTTACTCTAGAGATTCAGAAGTGGAGGAGTCAGAGGCTGAACAGTGGAGGGAAAAGGCACAGTGAGAGTCAGAATAACTGATATAAAAGCTTTAATGATATCAGTCTGTCCTCATCGGAGGACATGCATCACCCATAGACATACTTAATTGCCAAGGAAAACACATCTTGGGCTTTGAGCCTGAACTCATGAACTCCCCCTGGGAGACTTCTAGGGGCTGGTATATGCTTTTCATGGAATTGGGGGTGCACTTAAAACTAAATTCTGTGCTTGTTTTCTAAGAAGAAAAATGAGCTGTGCTGGTGCTTTTCTTTAGTTAATGAGGAACTCTTTCATCAAGTCACCCCCTTTCCCTAGTCTTCTCTGGAACCCATTGCCTCCAGGATCAAGGCCAAACCCTTTGTCCTGAAGCCCAAGGCCTTCTGCAGGCTGGCTCCAGACACCTCACCAATAATGTTTTTCCACCATTCTCCACCATGAACTATCAACTTCAGTAAGGCTGGTTTGCTCACTACCCACCAACCCTCGACCCCTGCCTCAAACACACGCATACTGTCCCCGGAAAGAGGATGGCCTTTCACCTTCCAAAGCTGCTACCCCCACAGTGACTTTTGTGGGGAATGTTCTGCTTCCTCTCACACTCTTCTAAAACCTATGTAAACTTCAAAGCCCTGTCGAAGCCCAGTCCCCTTGGGAAGGGGTCCCTGACCTTATGAATCTACAGATGACCTCCTCCTCTTCTACCTTATGTGATATTCTATTTTGGCTCCACTCTGGTCAATGATGTCCCAAATCCTTGTGAAGGGGCTTGTTTCTGTCTTGCTGGACTTCTAGTTCTCCTGTATTTCTTTTCTGTTTGCTCCCTCCATAACCATCCACATTGTCCTGCTGTCAGTACCTCCTGGTAAATTGCTCTCCATCTATCATCTCCCCTTATTTTCTAGGAAGCCAGGTTATCTCCCCACCAAGTGCAGTTAGAGAAAATCCTCCCCTCACTTCCCCAAAGACTAGGAGGACCCACAAATATTTTCTGTAGTGTTTACTTCATTCTGTTATGTGGTGCTGTTCATGTACATTTCCTGCCTCTCCATTAGATTTGGCTCCTTGAGCACAGGGATTTGGGGCATCATTGTTTCCTGTCATTGTTCCTGTTATTTCTTTAAGAAGAAATATAAATAGAGGACAACTGGGGCACATCTCCCCTAACGTGAACATGCAAGGACTGGAAACTATGTGCATCAGTGTCACCAAAACCAGAATTGAGAATGGAGGGGACAAAGCTGTGTGCTCCACTTCTCAGTCATCTGGTCTTATTGCTGCCTCTTTGGGTTTATGAAATCTTAACCCTTGCCCAGTGGGCTTCTCGGCTACACAGCTCAACTCACACAGAACTTGCGTTACTGTGATGCTAACACGCATTTTGTCATCTCTCCAATTTTCTTCCTCACTAACTTGAAAATTGCTCATTTTTCTTTTTAAAAGATTTAGTTATTTTTGCATACAAGCTGGGGTGCAGGCCAGAGGTGTGGGGTGGTGGGAGGGTTCACCAGAGACAGAGTGAGGAGCAGAAGAGGCAGATTGACTGAAATACACTACTGAGGGGAACAGCAGGCGAGACAGGAGAGGTCTGCTGTGCCATGTGGGAATATCCCCGCCTGGGCATCGAACTCGTGCCACAGCCGCCGACAGCTCCATAGTGCTGTGCTTAACCTGTTGTATGACCAGGAGGCCCAAGTTGCTCATTTTTCTAATCCCAACATTCAAAGTGAAGAATGTGATTATTCTCACTTGCACTAACTTTTCCCTGCTGGGCCAGAAGTCCTTGCAAGGTTCAGTATGGAGCCAGGTGCCACCTCTGGTGAAGTCAGCTACAGCTGAGCTACAGGTGGAAGGACAGGTAACCTCATAGAAGTGTGGTTGCCGGAGTCCATCATGATAGCAGAGACTACGACAAGAAAACCCCCCTTCTATTGAACTTGTCTATGAAGACAGACACTTTCGTAACAGAATTGAAAAATTTCCTACAGGGGTCAGGCATACATTATAAGTAAGTAAATCTGCCTTGTGTGAAGAAATGGAAGTGGTGACTCCAGCACTGTTAACATGTGACAGTGTTGCCAGATCTTTCCCTTTTTAAAGTGAAACCATAACTATGATTTTTAATGTGAAGTTTTTCCATTTTGGAACATTGTGCAAGACAAACCAAACTCATCTGTGGACCATAGTAGGTCTGCAGGCTGTCAATGTGTAGACCCTGACTTAAAAATTAATGTGCAGAGCAGATGTCCTAAAAGTAAGGTAGATGACATATGAACAACTGGTTCATTATTGTCATTCTTTTCCTTTTACTATAGTTTTTGCTATAGTTTTAGTACCTCCTTAGGCATCTAGTGACTGACATTGAAATCAGTTATTTGCTTTGGATTGCTGAGACTTGTACTTGCATATGCGTCATTTCAGAAGCCCTCAACTTCTTGCCCCAGCTCACATGATCCTATCTCCACTCAACTAGAGGAAGAAAAGACTCCTGGGGGACTTTAGCTTGAAGCTACATAAAAGGCACTTTGGAAGATGATCTTTTGTTAATGACCTGCTCCTCAGGTTTCTCAAAGACCACCCAGGTCTCTGGTGTGAAGACAAAACTAGGATTAAGGGCCAGCAAAGTAATCAGAAAAAAACCAAACCTCAGTCCTTGGGAGCTGGAGTAGATTTCACAACGCAGGTCACAGGCGCCAGAACAGTGGGCATGTCTTTCTGCATGGCGAGGTGGCAGATAGAAGGGGAGTGGAAATATGTGATCAGTGAGTTGACTGAGTTGTTCACAGGATCATGATTTACTGAGAAATCTCTGTGTTCCCAATGGTTGGCACAAGTTTCCAGAGGCAATGAGTCTTGGCTGTTCCTCCCAATCAAGAATAAGATTGCTCCACAGAATGGAGTGAGGCTTAAATATCACTCCAAGAAGAAGATGGATGGGCCCCAGGAGCTCCTCTGTACAGAAATACCTGGCTTGGGAAAAATCAGTATCATACCTATTTGGCAAACATTATCTTTATAACCTGTGGTTAGGGGAGAAGGAAATGATTAAGTATCCACTGAATGTCACAGCCCAGAGATAAGCCTTGAGAACTGAAGTTATGGTAAAACTACTCTAGAACATATCTGCTATCCTAGTCTTCCCTCTTTAAAAACTCTGTGTGTTCACGTGCACACTCCCACATGAATATTTTCATGAAATATAATATTTGTATAGAAAGGGACACATATTTGCTAAGCATCATACTGAATACATTATCACAAAATAAAAATATCCATATAACTATTACCCAGGCTAAGAAGTAGGACACTATCAGTAACTCAGAAGCCCCCCGTCAAGCCCCCAAACATTAACCTCCTCCAACTTTTGAAATACAGTCACATCTTCATTTTGAACACCACCAGTTAGTTTTGTCTGCTTTTTAACTTCATATAAAATAAACCACATTGTACATACTCTTTTGTTCACTTGTTTAAATGGCTCCTTTCACAACTATGTTATATTTTCACAGAATATAATGCTATATTGGGGCCATTACAAATAGCACTTCTATGAAATTACTGTCTAGACTTAAGTGCCCTCATGTGTAGAATTTCTGTTTTGTCTACATCTAGAAGTAAAATTTTTGGCTCACTGGATAGGTGGGTTTCAAATGTAGTAGATACCATCAAATAATTGTCACAGTGGTTGTACCAATGTGTGCCATTGTGCAAGAATTCCTGTTTTATGCATTTTCACCAGCACTTGGAATGATGAGCCTTTTAAACTTTAGCCATTCTGATGTGTGTTTGTTATTCAGCAATTTTGAGCACAGCAATATATCAGTTTTATCATACTGTACAAACTTCTGGCTACCTGAGGCTTTGGTGTCACTTGGATATAGGATCCATATTTTCAAATCTCTCATTATAAAATAGACGACCCAGTAGGATATGTTTATATAGCATTTCAAACAAAATCCAGTAGGTCTTGACATGAATGTCTAACAAAATGCAGGACCAGCCTTCCTGCCCCCACTGGTGTGCCTGTCTCCACGAGCACCCCCTCAGCATTCTTCTCACTGGCTCCTAACATTCTCAAACCCACTCATACTTTAAAGATAAACCCCATCTCCTACCTCTCCTTCAAGCCTTCTTGACTATCCCTCCGCCCATTTATTCTCTGCCTTCTGCAATTTATATAGCCCTTCCAGTGTTTTGCAAAATTCTTTGAAATTTAGAGTTACTTGAAGCACTTGTTAAAATAAAAAAAATTCTTCATCCTATCCTGGCAGAGAGTCTGGGGATTTGCATGGTTTGCAAGTACCGTAGTTGTTCTGATCATCAAGGATAGTTGAAGAACAACCAATGCTGTTGAATTTAAGAACAGTAGCTAAAAACAGTCCTAAATTATGATGACTCCGGTCAGGAATAAAATCTAAATAGCACTGGTTACATATTCAGCTCCTCTTAATATTTTCCCCCTACCATGTCCTTGCCTTGCCCACCCTCAACCCCAAGAATTTCAGAAGATGTGGGTCTTAGAGACTTCACCTGAAGTCTAAATCTCTTCACCAACCAACCAACTGAACCAGTAGGTACTCTTGCTACTCAAAATTTGGTCTATCAGTAGCACTTAGAAACTTGTTAGAAATACAGAATCTCAGGCTTACAGAACAGGGTATGAAGCTTACCAAGACCCCAGGTGATTTGTACACACATTAAAATTCAAGAAGCATTGCTTTATTACGTGTGTGGGAGCCACACCAGATGATCTGGTGGATTCCACCACCTAAGCAATATAGAAAGGGTGTGAGCTCTGGAGACAGGCAGCCTTCAGTTTGAGTTGTGTGTCTGATAGAAAGTTACCTAATTTCCATATAATCTAAGGTCATATGTAAAATGGAACTAATACTTCTTCCCACATAGAGCCGTTATGAGGTTTAATGAAGTAAGTAAAATACCTGCTTCATAGTAAGTGTTCACCCAGATGTAATTTGCTTTTCACAATTTGCTGGCATCTAATGAATACGCAAAATGCGGTTAGCACTGCTGGTACTGGAGGAGGTGGTCTAAATAACATTATTATTATCAACCACAAGGAGTCAACAACCTAAGAGAGAACACAAGATAAACATAAAACATTTAGCTATTCAGGGTCTTTGTGGTTAGCATACATCTGAAAAGTTGTGAACCTGAACTTCTAAATGATACACCATGTTGTAAACCAACATTACCTCAAAAAATAATAAAGTGATAAAAAGTGCAAAGGTGATGAGAGATTATTATTATAAAAGAATCCTTTTCCAAGTTGGCAGTTCTATAATAATTAGAATTCTGAGACTATAAGCATTAACTATGTTTCAGGAAAGACTAATATATCTAAACACTTGGCTTATGCCAGACATTGATTTAACATTATCTCATTCCATACACCCAACTGGGAATGAGCTAGAACTATTCAAATTAATCTCACTCTACCCCGTGAGGTGAAATCACTTGCCAAAGTCACCTGAAGAATGAGCAATGGAGCCAAGTTATGCTCCACTGACTTCAGAGCAACTCTTAATGTTGGTGATGCCAAAATTTTCTTCAAGTGACTTAAGATACTTCAAAAATAAGATAAACCACTGTGGAGAACTGAAAGACTTTACAGAGGATACTATGATTCATCCGGAAAGGTACAGACCAGGAAGAATAGGGCAGAGAGATATTGACTCTCCCCTCCCCCCAAAAAATTTTTTTTCATAATACTGACAACCTCTCAGATACATGATTATATATTAGTTCACAAGCATTCATGCAGGGCCAGTGAGATTCAATATAAATAGCTCCCGCCTTGGTGATCTTAACGTGTATAGCTTTTGATTTAATCCTGCAATTACTCAAGGGGGTTAGTATTATCTCCATATTTCAATAAGGAAAAGCGAAGTTAGGTGACTTGCATAAGATGGTGAAAATAGTAGTTGGTGACCCTAGAACTTGAACTCAGTCCTTCAGAATCTAATTCTAAGGTAACTTTCTCCTTTATGAAAATAGAGACTAGCTCTCTCAGTTTGCTAGTAGTAAAGAAATTTCCCAGGTTGCAAAACCTATGACAAAGCCCCAGGTAAAGTGGGATGAGCTGGCCACCCTAATGAGGCCTAAGCACAGGATCTATTCTTGCAGTGAGATCCCCTTCAGTTGAACCAAAGATTTTGTGTGTTAAGGTGGGGAGTGATGCTCTTGACAACCAGAGTTCCAGCAGCCCACCCTGTGCCCCCAAACCGCTCTGCTGAGCCCCCCTCTCCCTCAATCTAAAGGCTACAGAGACAGAAATTCCTTCTCTGCACACCACTGCATCCCAAAGCTTCCTCTCCACTGGCCTCTTCTCTTGGAACTTGCTGCAGTGTGGATATTAAGTGTAGACCAGCATGTCTCAACCTCTAGTGCATGATCACCTGGGAGCCTTTTTAAAAAGCCGAGTAGGACTGAGGTGAAATCTGACCTTACATTTCCAATAAACTCACTGATGAGACTCTGTCGGTCCATGGATTACGCTTAGTAGGAGAAAGAATATCCATTTTGAAAAAAGGGAACAGGAACCTCGGTTTGTTGAATTCACGTAAACATGTGATCTCACTCTCCACTGACAATTTCCTTCTTGTGTCTTTTAAGCACAAGCTGTCTCACACAAATCTGGGTTCAAACCTCCCACTGACTAATTGGGCTACCTTGGCAAGTTAATTTCTCTGAACCTCAGGTGCTGCTATCATCAAATCAGGTTGTGATTCTTCTCAAAGTCTTATTCTAAAGAATAAAGATAATGTCTATCAAATACACAGCACATTCTTAAATAAACACGGATCACCTTTATTCTTCTCAAAAAGGCCAGTTAGTCTTTGGTGAAAAGTTTCTTGGGTAACAAGAATGAAATAAATTTCTGAAGTCCACCGAGACATGGAAAGGTTGGAAATATTACCCATTCTTCAGAAATATTTGCTTCAAATGTCTGATGTCCCAAAAGAATAAATCTCCAAGAGACATTTTCTGGTTTTCTTCCCATTTACTCAGATATTAATTTATGTCAAATGATGTACAAACAGTGACAAACAGATCCATGAGATCCTTGCTTTCACAGAGCTTATCTTCTTAGAGGAGCTTGACAATTTCAGCAGGGAAGGGCTGTGGGGGAGGGACAGAGGTGTCAAATCATGTCGTATTGGTTCCGCAACACCTGCGAATGAGTCTGGGTCCTAATATTGGAGGTTCCCTTGCATAAAATGCATCATCCCTGGACAGCTTTGGGGATGGCTGAGGAATATTTCAATGAAAGGGTCAACAGGTTGGTCATTACCTTCACAAAATAGACCATAATGAATGTGAAGTGAACTTGGCACCTTAGCAATGTTGAAAAGCGCCCTTCCAAAAGAATATGTTCCATGGGCTCAAATTCTTTTTCCAGCCCTCACTATTTAACACGTGTGAGTAGGCTTGCAGCTCTTGTTAGATGTGCTTCCATTTGGGAAATGGAGTCGAAGTGCTAGATGGGGTAGGTAAATGGTGGTAGGGGTAGGCTGTGGTGAGAACTTCTCACCGGGGAGGCCAAACTGCGTCGGTACCTCTGTCTCTCCCAGGAGTTCTGGGCTTAAAAATGAGTCCCACAAGGTCTTTGTGAACCAGTATTGAATAATCAAATTCACGCATCCCTGGCAGTGGCAAACATCCAGGGGACTCATCCCAGTAAACAAGGAGGATCTGTTTCAAGTTCTGTTGCCGACTGAGGCTTGGCACTTCCTGAAAAATGTATTCCAGCTGGTTGCAATCCACACAAGGCGTGCGTGTGTGTGTGTGTGTGTGTGTGTGTGTGTGTGTGTGCGTGTGTGCACGTGTATTTGTGAATGCACATGCAAAAGAGAATGCTCTGGGTGAGCAGGAAAGCTTGTTTCATTGTCCTTTGGCTGAACAGCTATCTCCCAGAGAGGAAGATCCATTAAATATCAGAGAAGATTATAACTCCAGGCAGTCCAAGGAAATCAGGTAGGTAGATGGCTTTGGCACAAGGGAATTTAGAAGATTATCAGACACCTAATTAAAAGAGATTTTGTTAAGCTATTCTTGCCAACTTTCCTATAGATAATGGTCAAGCTGTGGGGCCTGCTCTGGACCGTGAGGAACACAGGCAGCCAAGGCCTCCTCTCAGTATGACGCACCCTTCGAATTAGGAATCTAAGTAAACAACTGATTTCACTAATCTCGGAGGCCTCCCTCTGGTGTCTAATAATACAGACTCCCTCTCAGCATTTGCCTCTTCTCCATGGCTCCCTTATGAAATGTGATGCTAGCTGTAGAGTTGGAAGGACAAAGGAACTGAGTAAGTGTAATTTATTATCCAGGATTGTTTTCAACCTTTTTCCAATTATACACATTTTTCTTTTGGCTTTGGCAGACCTGGATTTATGAGGCTATTCTTCTGGTCACTAATGGGCTGAAAAAATGAGCCCAAGTATTCCTAAAGGGATGTGTTACTGGCCCTTAGTAATTTGCCTATGGCATTAACTCTGTTGAATGCAGTTAATTAAATGAGAAAACTAACACTGACTCTCGCTACCCCTATTGTCTGCCCTCCTATCCTCCATATAAACCAAAGCTTCACATGGGGTCATTTCATTTAGGGACCAGAAGCTGTTAGACCAACAGAGATGGAAGCCCAGCCTGGCTTGGAGTACATTTATACATTGGTCCACAAGATATAATGAAAAACAAACAACTAAAGACCCTTCCCCTTCAAGGAAAGAGGTCAAGAAATTAAAAATTCAGAAACAAGTCTGGAAGACCTGACTAGTTACTCAAGTATGGTTGGTAATATTCCTCCTTATTAGCTGTATTTCTTAATGCAAGTGCCAGGAACAAATGTCTTTCCACAGATTGTCTCCTATTGTGTTGTCCTCATTGCTGCTATATTGTTGTGGTTTCAGAGCTTTTCTATTTGCAGAAATGTGGTGCTTTAGCACTGACCGTGAAGTGAGAGTGAACATATTTCTTCTGAAATAAGCTCTGCTCTCAGTTCTCTATTGTGTCTGCGATGTCATAATAGAAATTTAAACACTTCATGAGCAATGGTGGCGTCCTCATCTTTGAAATCTCCTGATGGGGGGTAGAGAAGATGGTTTCCTCCTTTTTATATGACTCAGAAAACAATCAAACCAATTACACTTTTTACCAAAAAATTAACTTTATGTTGTTTCTTTAAGTGACATCCTGCCACTCAGACTGAGCTGGGAGCAGAGCAAGTCCCACTTTTCATATGAGCCAGAAAAATACATGTAACACACACACACACACACACACACACACACACACACATACACACACACTTGCTCATATATCCCAAACCTAGCTATGGTGGCTTAAAGAAAGAACAGATGGAATAAACCAGACCCTCAGCTTGTGGGAGATTTCTTACATCTCTAAGAGATGAAAGAACTTTTAACACTGGAAAGTTTTAAGTTTAAATCTTCTAAGCTCCAATGGGGATGAAAGCCATTCAATACACTATAAATGGATGACAACTTCTATATTATGGGAAGGAGACTGGTATGTAAAGAATCTTCCAGAGAGATTCTCTAGTGATAGACATAAATTTGAAAAATCTCTCTCTCTGTACTAACAACAAAATGCATGCGTGATTTTGTGCTAGAAATTTCCTGCTTCTCTGCCTTTAACCATTGCCAGTACTCTCTCATTTTCTGTAAGAGTGAATGGGTGTTATACAAGTGATTCAAATTTTTGAAAAGTAATTGGGTTTGATGAAGATGGAGACCTTTTTCCACCCTAACACACTAGGATTCTTTGACTCCCTCTACTTATTTCATTCAACTGTATGGAAAACTCTCATCCGTCTATATTCTAGAATGTCATTCCTTTAGTAACATGGCCAGTAGGAAATATGTATATGTGTACATATGCCAGTAGGAAATATGTCTATGTGTACATATATATCTTTCAGGATAAAAATAATGTAATTTTTACATGTATTAGAAAAGAGCCGATAAACAATTTCATCTGTTGGGCATATTCAACTCCACTGAACACCTGATCACCTACCCTATCAAGACCCCCCCCAAAACCTAGTCTCCAACACAAGAAAATCAGACCCAGCACTTTGATCTTACAGTTCAAAAACTAAACTAGATCAGTAAGAGTCAAAGGCAGTGGCTATAGGAAGGAACCTTGTCTCTGTTACTTGTGTCCTACAATTTTGTTGGTAAACTCCCATTTCTTTAAGTTGTACCACACCTGATTTATACAAAGATTACTGAAGGCCTAAATTCCAAATCAAATAGATGTTCAAAAAGCAGATGGGAACCGAGGACATCAAGATGGGTGTTCACTGTAGTAGTTTCCTCCAGCGCTCACAGGAGAAGGTACACAGTGTTTAGCATATTTCAGTGTTGTTTAGATTTTGTCCACAAGGTGGTAGCGTACACTTTCCATTTAATGTAAAGCTGGCCTGGGCGCCGCATTTCCCGTAAAGTACAGCATGGCTTGTGTTGAACCGAGGTCATCCACTCTGGGTATCATTCGCATTTTTTAAAATTGTGATGAATTGTTGATTTGGAATCTATTTAGCTCTGCTATAGCAAGGTGGGGATTCATCTGAAATAAAGAAAACCCAGAAATGCATTGCATTCCAGCTTCTTAAAAGGAATTTGAGATGTGGGAATAGTTTGGACATCTAAAAACCACACACCAAGGATCAGATACTGACATTTTTCAAAAACACTACCTTAGTACATCATGCGAAAGACATTCAAGATGTCAAGTCCAATTAATCTTGGGTGAAATTTTGCACAGTAATGAAGTTCCTTCCATGGAACTAGTTCGAGGGGGCTATAGGTTGCTTCCCCTCAAATCCAGGGGGGGAAGTTAGAACTTAGAAGCTATGAAATTTCCATGCACTAAATAAGCGGGCAGCATCAGAAGTTGGCCTGCTGTGTGCTTCCCTCCTCATCCAGCCCCCGTGCCAGAAGGGACAAGACACAGATGGGAAAAACATCTGCCTCCGTTGACCAGAGGGCCTGCTTTGAGGTTCAGATCTTCAGCTCACATCTTCTTTTCTTTTTAACTCTTTTTAAAATGAAGAGCTCAAGTGGGATTTCCTTTCATCTTACTGTATTATTTTCAAATTAAATTAGGTCTAATGCTCTGTATCAGAAGCATAAAAGCAACACTCCAGGGCATCTAGCTGCCTGCCCATCCTGTGGTTCAGATCAGCTGAGCTTCCCATCTAAGAAGGAGAGGAGAAGAGTCAGGAGCTCAGGTTGGGATAAGACAATGCCAGGGTCGGAGAGGAGCCCTGTTTGTGTCTCTGTGGTTCCTTTTCCAGTGGGCTCCAGAACAAGGTCCAGTTTCCTCGGGCCTCCCCGGTCCAGCCCCATCAAGTTATTCATTCTGTACTCCTGACTCTCCAACAGGCATCCTCTCACCTAGCCTTAGAGAGATTGCCTCACTTTCCCAGATTCTCCCTACTTCATTCTTAGGCCTTGTCTTTCACGTTCTTTTCAGCTCCAGTACCTCTGACCTGAACCAGAAACCCCACACTCCAGCTCACACAGGAGAATTCATGCATTAAACCTCTGAAAAGCAATACAAATGGTGGTACAGTGAGTTTTTTTCCCCAGGAGGTAAAAGAGTATGCAGTGATGATTACTAGTAGTGAAAGAGCACTCGAAGACACAAAGACTGGGTATCTTCTCTTCTAGGCCTTCACTTTTCATCATTGTGGCTGTTAAATCTTATAACAAATTCAAAGTAACCTAATGGATTTTCTGTTTCCCTTATTCTTGATAGTGTTTTTTTTTTTTTACTAGAAATAATGTCTTAAATGATATGTGATAGATTAATATTAGCAAGAACGGTTCACTTTGACAACGCCCCCACTCTAAAACCTCTGGAAGCCCTAAGCCTGCTCCTGTGGGGAACTGTAAGTGTCTATTAATTCTAGGATGGGGTTGGGATGCTGCAGAAATGCTAAGAGGATGGGGAAAACTGTGGTGATAAGGAGGAAACAAAGAGGGAGGGAGGCCAGAGCAGGAGAGACCCCCCCACCCCCTACCAGTGACCATCAATGACTAAATGAATGGACTGGCAGCAAGCAACGGTGTACCATTCCCCAAATCCTTTGCATTTTGTGTTTGAATAGAAGATGGTTTCCGTCTATGAATGCACTCTGTCTACTTGTATTTCTAGATAATCTAAGGCAAAATTGAAGGCTATAAAACGCAGCTCCTTATGGTGGAGTAAAGTGTTGATCTATCACCCACTTTTATCTGTCTATGTCTGTCTGGACTGTTCTATCTTCAAAAAAAATATATATATAAAATATATATTTATTTATATATATGAAATTATATATATATAATTTTGCTTTATAATATATCATTAACTTTTTCCTGTGTGATTTAATAGTTTTTTTCTAAAATGTGATCTTTAACTGCTGGTTGCATCCTTTCATACAGAGGCACCAGTTGTATTTTTACCTCTCCAATAGTTGAACATCTAGGTGTTTAGCAGGAACTTCATTTGACTGAAGCTGTCTAAAGCTAGAGTCAATGATCTCAAAGACATTGTCATTTCCTTGCCCATGAAAAAGGGAAAACAAACTAGACCAGACCTGTTCAGGGGGGAACACAGCCTTAGATGAGGCATGAGATGACACTTTCCTGCACTTCCAACTCTGAGATTCCAGCTTAATGAATGAAATTCCAGTCACCCAGGCTGGAGCACTGCAGGAGGAAAAAACAGACAAGCAACACAATCATCGAGGTATTGTTCAAAACTTCTACGATTGTGGATACTTTCCCATTTGTTTTATACTCAAAATGACCCCCTGTGCTTGATCTCACGAGTGCCTATGAAGACAAGCATCAGTTGCCCTAAATTCATGCAAAGATTTATATGTGGGACAGTGGTACTACTGCATGAGGTACATACTAGGATTCCCAGATGTTCTACACTTCGTATCACCACTCTGCACGGTGGAAATGAAGAGACCATTTCCTTCTTATTTGAGAATCTAGGTGGAGCTAGGAGGAGGCAGACTCAGAGAGGGCCATGGATGTGGGTATTAGGTAGCTTCCGGTACAGAATCACTGGTGCAAGGAAACGAGAACATAATTTCTAAAGCTTTTTGGGCAACATCGTGGAAGATGGAGTTATTCTAAATCTTATTACTGTTATTATTCTGTATTAGGCAGAATAAAATCTGCTAATAAATTCTATATTAGCAAGTTAGTACCTAAGGAGCATAAAGGAGAGAACAAATGGTATTTGGTCACTTATTTACTATTCTTTGAATACACCCATCCTATGCTTTATCTTTTTCATTCAGCATTAAGATATGATTCTATGCAGGGATTGTCTATTATTTCAATATGAGTATAAAGCAAGTAAAAATAAAAATTTTAGTTACATCAGGGCCAAATCCCAAGTCTGAATATTTGGATTCTTATATTTGTTTGTTTTATGTTTTGCTCTTGATCTGTTGGTTGTCTAAGAAACTATCAAATCAATTGAGCTTTATGACATCATGTAAACAAAATCCTAAATCCTCCCCAAACTGCAAGCACATCTGAAAATACTTTTTGAAGGCTGTTTTTATTATAAAATTAGTGCCTATTGGTTAAATATTTTAGAAAATGCCGAAACGTCACACTTTTCAAGGTCACCCACGCTCACCACTCTGATTATTACTACTGCCTGTGCTATTTTTTTCCTTTGGTCTAGCATTTACTTTGTTTTCTTAGTGGTTTTGTTTTGTATACATAATCAGCTTTCAATTATTCTCAGTGGATCAACTTATTGGTGGGTCTGACTATCATTAAATCTAAGACAAATAATCTGTGGGAAAAAATTAATGTTATCACTAATCACTAAAAATTCTCCAATAAATGTCTTTTCAACAACAATTATCTGCCAAGCACATAAGTGCACAGCAGCCTGCTGGCATAGATGGAGTTAAGGGCAACATGAGGAAGCCCCCCTTCTCCCTCTCCTGCCACAGAAGAGCTCTCCTGAGCAGAGACCTTCTTAGTCCCCACAGCCTGACCAAACGGGGGTCAGTGACCTCGCAAAGGAAACACTGTGAGGCTCTGGGTTTCACAACTCAAGGCTGGAGATGGGAATATTAACTGAAAAAGAAGAAAGAGTGTTCGTACCTCAATTCCACTCCAATATTTGAAGATAGGCAAAGAGTAGCTAACACTCCATTATTTAATCACTTAACCTCTTGGTCATTTTCCCCCAAACATTTAATATGACATGATTTCTAATTTATTTTATAAGTTTTAATATTTAAGCTAATGTCTATAGAATGGTAACTGAATTCTTAAATATGGAATGGAATTTTAACTGAATAGGTTTATATTCAGTCCATTTCTATATTCTGTGGCCAGCATAGTTTCAGTGATGATTTGGGGGTTCTTGGTAAGTTGCTTTCCCAGAGACCCACAGATGAGATTTATTGGGAGTTGGCTACATTTGGAACAGATTTTTTTTAACCCGGTTTTCTTTCTTTCTTTCCTTCTTTCTTTCTTTCTTTCTTTCTTTCTTTCTTTCTTTCTTTCTTTCTTTCTTTCTTTCTTTCTTTCTTTCTTTCTTTCTTTCTTTCTTTCTTTCTTTCTTTCTTTCTTTCTTTCT